>OZ007575.1:16752994-16972994 GCA_963931925.1 Onchidella celtica
AATTCATGGTTTAAACTTAACTTTTCATTTATTTTTTTTTATTTGTTTTTGAGATCCCCCCCCCCCCACCCCTCTCTCCCCCTTTCTTCAGTATTTCTTGCGGAACGAAATTACTAGATGTGATGTACGGGATCTTATTGCAAAACATGTTTTGATTTCAAACGTAGCCAATTTTAGAACAAAAACAATCTTGTTTCGAGCTACCGACTAATTCACCACTGCATACTGTGTGAGTGGGTTGTAGATTGAGTTATAAGATGTGCTATCTGGCATAAACATCTCCCAACTTACTAATACCACTGACTGGAACTTTCTACTGACGGTAGAAAACGACTGTTTCCACCAGTCTGTTGAAATGATCTGACAAGACACTCATAGAAAAGACTGGCTTTTTGGGTGGGAACTACGAGCTATGCATGGTGGCTGGCAGTGATCTCGATTCACAAACATTTGGCGCCTTTCTCTATACTGTAAAAATTAATAATAGTAATAATGGAATACTAGCTCCTTGTCTCCACAACACGGACCCAAAGCGCTTTACGATGAAATTGTAGAAAATCTCTCTCTCTTTCTCCTCTCTCTCTCTTTCTTTCTCCCTCTCTCTCTCTCTCTTTCTCTTTCTCTCTCTCTTTCTCCCTCTCTCTCTCTCTCTCTTTCTCTCTCTCTCTCTCTCTTTCTCCCTCTCTCTCTCTCTCTCTCTCTTTCTCCCTCTCTCTCTCTCTCTCTTTCTCCCTCCCTCTCTCTCTCTCTCTCTTTCTCCTTCTTTCTCTCTCTCTCTCTCTTTCTCCCCCCCCTCTCTCTCTCTCTCTGACTCTGACTCTCTATCCAGCTCTCCGGAGTATATATACAGACAGACAAACAAATAACTGCAGACAGTTAGCCAGATTGCAAATTGGCCCTACAGATAGACAGACAGATAGATAGATAGATAGATAGATAGATAGATAGATAGATAGATAGATAGATAGATAGATAGATAGATAGATAGATAGATAGATAGATAGATAGATAGACAAATAGATAGATGGAAAAATAGATAGATAGATAGATAGATAGATAGATAGATAGATAGATAGATAGATAGATAGATAGATAGATAGATAGATAGATAGATAGATAGATAGATAGATAGAGATTGATTGATAGATAGATAGATAGATAGATAGATAGATAGATAGATAGATAGATAGATAGATAGATAGATAGATAGATAGATAGAGATAGATAGATAGATAGATAGATAGATAGATAGATAGATAGATAGATAGATAGATAGATAGATAGATAGATAGATAGATAGACACAGACACCTCACACCCATGTTACTCCCTAGGTCCTCATACTTGTAAAATTCCATAACTCCGTGGCCGTCAAGGGAAGTAACAAGCGCTCGTCACTCATATGGAAGTGGCGCCGAAAAAATGACTCGTCATAGCACTTGGCTAGCCAGATAAATAATCACATTGACGTCTAAACATTTTATCACCCCCATATGCTGCAGCTCTGAATATTTCTATTCATTAGGGTTATCCCCTGCGCTAGAGCAGCTGAAAAGATCTAATTTCCTCTCTCAGCGTACACAGAGAGATCAGAAATCCAGTAAAAAGAAATGCGGAATAATGTACGTCTATATCAAGTATGTTTTCGCGTTCCACATTGCTTTACGATTCCCACAGATACGCTGACAGTGCCAATATTTTCACTGCTCTATGGGAAAACATGTTGTACAAAAATAGGAGCGATTCCCTTTGGAATGTAAGAAAACCAAGTCTGTGTACTTGTGGGAAGATACCCAAGAAAAACCAGACTTTTATGATGTCTTGGACAGTCGTAAATAATGTGATGTTTGACATTTGCTGGTGATAAAACTTAATTCCATTCGGATTTTATGCATCTGTTTTTAAAATGAAAGAGGTTCTTAACCGAGCTATATTCCTGATAATGTGAAAGATATGTTTTCTTTGCTTTTTTCCATTTTGAAGTGGAACATTAAAATCTGTATGTGGCCAGTTATGCATTCATGCGCTTGTTTTTTTCAGCTTGGTCAGAAGCATGAGCACGGGACGTGCACGTGTTTGTTATTTCAATAATGATTGGTTTGTTAAAAATGGACACATGCCAACATTTTCACTTGGCGCTGAAATGTTCGTCCATTGAGAGATAGCGATGTGCTTTTCGTGTGCGCTGAGCAGAAATGCGTTTGATTAATTATCATTCGAGTTTAGCTCAAGTAAAAAGAAAAATAAACTGTACACGAAATCTTTGTACCTAATTATTATGTAGAAGGAAATGTGTTTCTTTGTGAAGCATTCTGGACAAGCAATTATGAAAAAAAAAATTTTTTTTGGAGACCAAAATCCTTCGAAAACAAGAAAAGACGTTGTCTAATACTTGAATGTGGTGTGTTCACTCTATATTTTAAATCCTTGACGTCAGAACCTGATCAATTAAAAAAAAAATTACGATGAACTCTCTGAAAAAAATCCATCAACCTCGATAAAACTGAATTGTCCACATCAGTCCTGTATTTCTTCTCACTTATCAATTTTTCAAACCGAGAACTGAAGTATTTATAATTGTCTCAAGTTTTGAATTCAGCCTAATTAAGTAGGTATCTCTCGACTGTAAAAAGTCATCTTAATTCTTTTTTTATTATTATTATTTTTATTTTTTTTGCTTAGTATTTGAACTGACTTGGAATTCTTCACCGAAAAGGTGCTGATTTTCACGTTTGCAGGAATATTATTTCGAGATAATTTACATTCACATTTTATAAAGAACATTCTAAATCTGGAGAGAATTTATGCAGACAGACAAAATCAAGCAGAGAGACAGAGAAACACACACGGGGCTTTATGTCCAAGCATTATTTATCATCATTATGAGGCAGAAGAGAATAATCGGCCATGGGATGAATATTACAAAATGTCTGGAGTCTGTGCATGAAGTCTTTCCCTGGGACAAATCTGTAGATTTTAATGTGTCCATGGGATTTCCCGCATGTGGGCAATCAAAGCAGCATTAGAATCGTATTCATGAGTGGAGAGTCTTCAATTAATGACTGCAGCTCTGATGCGGATAGGTTTACAAAGGCAAGAGATTGATAGTAGATTTTCAGATTACAAGTGCCCGAATAAATTTGTAAATTGTTGCAGAGTCAGACTCATGAAAAGACAAACTGACAGACAAACAAGTAGATAGATAGATAGATAGATAGATAGATAGATAGATAGATAGATAGATAGATAGATAGATAGATAGATAGATAGATAGATAGATAGATAGATAGATAGATAGATAGATAGATAGATAGATAGATAGATAGATAGATAGATAGATAGATAGATAGATAGATCGATAGATAGATAGATAGATAGTTAGATAGATAAATAGACAGACAGACAGACAGACAGACAGACAGACAGACAGATAGACAGATAGATAGATAGATAGATAGATAGATAGATAGATAGATAGATAGATAGATAGATAGATAGATAGATAGATAGATAGATAGATAGATAGATAGATAGATAGATAGATAGATAGATAGATAGATAGATAGATAGATAGATAGATAGATAGATAACTACTTACGTAGATCCACCCATCTATCCATCCTCCATCCATGCATCCAATCTTCACATACATATTTCAAGAACTTTATTGACTATATGATTTTTACATGCAATGAATACATCCATTTACATAATCACATATTCAACCATCTTCAGCTGTACATACATACATACATACATACATACATATCAATAATCTTTATTTCCAAAGAATACAATTCATATTGTACTGACATAATATGTTATACACTATGTCTGCAAGGAAATTGTGCCATGTACAGAACAGCTGCCCTAGGACATTATTCTAGCTGCTGCATGTTGTATGCTTTACACCTTGATCGCCAGATTTTATAAGATCCAATTATGGCACTTAGACTACAATACTTAGCAAGAAACATTGCCTCATATTTGTACATACATACATACATACATACATACATACATACATACATACGTACATACATACATACATACGTACATACATACATACATACATACATACATACGTACATACATACATACATACATACATACATACATACATACACACATACATACATATAATTCTTTATTTCCAATTAGTCGGTACAGTATTTCACACACGATTCCCATACAGGAAACAATAGAATGGCATTGTAAATATTAATCCGTTACATGACTGAACATAACTGCTGGCTCTTGGCTTATTTTATCCATAAATAGATGGTAAAAGTGGACAATAACTAAGACTGGCGCATTTATTATTGTAAACCTCTCATGGACATTTCCGAGACTGCCTATATTAGCACAATGATTTCACAATGATACCCTATGGCATTGATCTCTAAAGAAAATGGGTAGTACTTATCAAACGTTGATTTGTAAGCTTTATCAATATAAGCATCAAATGGTATCGATATTTCTACTAGTTTGACTGTTTTTCTTTTTCTGTCAATCACTGTTATATCTGGCCGCACTTCTCTACGATGGAAACCAATAGTCACTTTCAAATATAGATGGTTTGAGGGGAGTGTCTTTCAATATGGTCTTGTTTCTGTTGAATGAACGAATCTTTCTTTCCAAAATGTCCAAGATGTTGTTGTGTCGTTGTTGGTACATAAGGTGAAATTTTGTGCAGCCATTAAGGGCGTGTGATGCTGTTTCGCTTGGATGATTGCGCACGACTTGGTGTAGGTGTTGGGGTAATCTACTCCAACTCACCGTGTCGTAAAGTGCGTCATTGTTGTTGACACCGCCATTTTGAATCGTTTTCGTGTTGTTGTCATCGCAGCCCATTGTTATCCTTCTTACTTTACCAGTCCGAATAGCTTCCTTCACCGTCATCTTCAGCCCTGGTACTTAGGCTAGATCGAAATGCCTTCTCCATAACGATAAACTCACCCCACAGCTGTGGGTCCTCAAATCGTAAAGTGCGTCATTGTTGTTGACACCGCCATTTTGAATCGCTTTCGTGTTGTTGACATCGCAGCCCGATGTTATCCTTCTTACTTTACCAGTCCGAATAGCTTCCGTCACCGTCATCTTCAGCCCTGTAACAAGGCCCATACCTCCATATGGCATTCCTGCGTTATCGAGGGCAGCTACCACGGATCCCTCCACCAGAACAGCGAACAAAGCACAGACACATAAACATGTGACTAACCCCGTTAGCTGATATACATACATACGTACATACATACATACATACATACATACATACATATATACATACATACATAGATTGCTGAATGGATGGATGGGTGAATGGATGGATGGATAGATGGATGGATGGATGGATGGATGGATGGATGGATGGATGGATGGATGAATAGATAGATAGATAGATAGATAGATAGATAGATAGATAGATAGATAGATAGATAGATAGATAGATAGATAGATAGATAGATAGATAGATAGATAGATGGATGGATGGATGGATGGATGGCTGGATGGATGGATAGATAGATAGATAGATAGATAGATAGATAGATAGATAGATAGATAGATAGATAGATAGATAGATAGATAGATAGATAGATAGATAGATAGATAGATAGATAGATAGATAGATAGATAGATAGATAGATAGATTTTGAGGGAAAGATGACCAACGGCATCAATAGAGTTTAAGAAATGCGGAGGTGGAGGAACAGGAAGCACGTCATCAAGATGGACAGACTTTTAATGCTGGAAACAATTCCGAGCTCAGATTCTGTGACAACAAAGTCTAAATGATCATAAACAATTGCACATCTCCCCAGTCTCTCAGCGTACTCCACCTAAATGAGTCAACAACAAAGACAAACTTAAAAGGCCCTGGCTCCACCGGAAGCTGGGCTTTTCAGGAACGCTTGTGATTGGTTGAAATCCTGGCCCAAGGTAATCATGGGTTAATTTGTTGACTTCCGGTGTTGTTTCAGTCAAATTCACTCCTTTGTCATATCAGCAGAAATACCATCAAGGTAAAGACTGACTGCTGTTGATACAGTTTGATATCGTGGGGAAAGACGTGACTGAAAAGCTTGCGAAATACTGTCTTGTGTTTCTGCACGTGTGCACGTGCACGTTTACTATTTTCAGCACTAAGTATGATATCGAGGGGGTATTTGCCATATTGTTGTATGCGACATTTTGCGGATTTTGAGGTTTTCTCATGAAAGTGGTTCTCTCACTCCTAATTTCATTATGTATAAGTGTCATTTCAATCGATTAAAAACTTTTCGGGGTATGTGGTTGTGACGTATTGTTGTCCTCTGATTTTACACAACTCTTCAAAGTTTGATCCTCATTTTCTTGAAAAGACAAAAATGCACATACAACAATATGGAAGATACCGGACGATATAAAGTTAGTATGTCATCACGGATGAACACTCAGATAAATCACAATTCCACATTAGACTGATATAGGTGTGTTTATCCAGGAACAGCAAATAAACTCAGTCTAGTGCTTTGACCTTCATCTATTCTCATTCCAAACCCGAGCGTTTCCCCACAAGTTGCCACAATCTCCATCATGTAGAACAAAGCTTGCATTATCATTATTTAAACTTGTAATTCGAGCCCAGTAGCTTATGCGTGCAAGTCTTTATGCAAACGTTAATTACCTTCAAGTATCGCCCAAATCGCCTCTGCTGATCGTAATTCTCCAACGTTTGGCAAATGTCCAACCAAAAAAACATTATTTGATCTATGTCATTGACATGAGACATAATTCTGATTAAACGGTCCATTGAGAAGTTCTGTGCAATATTTTCTGTAAAAGGAATTAGGCTACTTGGGTACCGGCTGTATTGCTAGTCTCATGCTGTTAGTATCCATGAACAAACTGTTGAAAAAGGTTAAAACTTTTCGGTAGCTGAGAATAGAGCACAATCATAATTATATCCTGTTATTTGAAAGATGGAGAAAATAATTTTATCAAAACATTCCTTCTAAATTTACAATAAATCTGATGTCTAAAAAAAATCACCGACGAAAATGTTCATTGAACTTTAGCAAGTCCTTTTTACTTTGATCACACAGACGAGAAGTTCTTAGGCAAAACCCTTACCGTAGACTGCAAGTATGGGTGTTAGTGACTGTGAAAAGGGTCTTTGCGCTTGCATGATGTTTTCCATCCATTTGGCTGAGAACTACTGACAAATGAACTAATGAAATGACCTGTCAGCAACAGTTTCCCTGGCACGCTTGTTCGAGGCCAGTTCAAAGCAATGCGTTGCTGAATGTTTAAGCAGTTGTGTAGGCTGTCCTGTAAAGCTGGAGACAAACTGGGTGAAAATGGCAAGATACCATGTCAACTCCAAGTCTATTGCGTTCGCTTCCTGCATACATTTGATATGCTTTTATTTTTGTGGTTGATTCGTCTAATGGAGAGATTTTTTCCCAAACTGGGTGTCAAATTTTGCATGAGTTAGATAGCCATTCAAAATTTGTGAAAGGCGCTGTGTATGTGTTCGGTTACAACTTGAAAGTGTTCAGTCAAAACTTCGGATAAAGACGGGATATAGCAAGTTTTAACTGAACTCTTACAGCGCGTCCTGCACTAATTATGAACGACTATCTGAAAAGGGTCATAATTCATGCAAATTTGACTTACCCACTTTTGGAAAAACGCTTTCAGTACATCGTCAGATATTTCTTGTTGTCAAACACTTCATCAGCTTCACTGCCGTCCAAAAGCCCATTTGGTTTTGACAACTTAATTTCGGCGTTTACTTGCTAAAAATGATGATTCTCTTTAATTTTGCTCAGCATCGTAGTGATCAGTTGAACCATCCATGATTATTATGAAACATTTGAAGGCTACAGACGCCAACAGTGGCATTTTGGTTGAATATTTAACCAATTTATTTCCTGATCATTGATTAGAAAGAAAAACATGGGACAATGATAACCAAGTCAGTGGTATAAAACTACTCAGTAGTTTGTGGTTGCTCTTTAGTCTGAAGTTTGAGGAAAACGTGAGGAACAATTATAGCAAATAGACCAACAACTAAGAATGATAACATTCGATGACCTACATCCAAGTCATGCATGTGCGGCGATGGTGATGAATGAAAACTAAGAATATTTCAAAGTAACTCGAGAGTTTCCACCATCTATGAAACTCGCATGTTTCTGAGGGGCCCAGAAAACGTGTGGGAAAGCCCCCAGCAATATTGGCAGAGCCCCTCTTCTATTGCTACGATGATCTACCATCCAGAGTAATAAAAGGACCATAATTATATAAAACAAATTCAGTTTTTTTGCTTTTCTCATAAACTATTCACCCCCATCACATCAAAACAGATATTGTCGAGTGTCTTTTCAAAATGTTCTACACAATCGCTGTCACAAAGCCCAGACTGGGAGATGTAATAATTATGACAGGACAACAATCACGAACGAACAAGTATAACACTTAGCAGAACAACCAAACAGACTCACACATTTATTATATATAAAAATAAGATATCTGTGCAATTACATACATTACATTAACTCAATTCAAATACCATTCAATGGTCAGTATTCCCCACATTCATTCTTCTCCGGGTCCACAACCCGATAGTTACTTCCTAACTATGCTCTGGCCTCAGCCTCACATCCATATATATACTACTTGCTGGCCTCTCTTATTGGCTCCTGCTCAACCTAATCTCCGTATCTCAATCTCCCCTCGATGTCTTAATAGCACATTAATATTTCAATAGCACATTAGTATCTCAATAGCACAGTACATCTTAATAGCAACAAGGACAATAACAACGTCCCTGTCTGTGGCCAGACTGCCACGACTCATGTGCTCCCGCTGTCCTGCGCGACAGCTTCACTCAGGCAGGCCTGTGGGTAGCCTTCGGCCCAACCCCGGCACAAGTCCGCTCACCGCGGGTGGCTTCTCTGCCCGACCCCGGCGCCTATAAGAATAACATTACATCTCTATAACACCATACAATTACTATCCACTTCGCCACTCATTACGAACCATCAAGCGTACACACAATAGTCCACCTTTCACTCACCACACCTCTTACGGTAACACACCTCCACCGTACCACACAGCACTCAGACTCGCTACGAATCCATGATCCGAACTTACATCTATCGCTCATTGCGCACATCTCTATACACAGTAATCACTGACTTTCACATTCCTCACATATAACTTATTTACATCATGGTCATAGGAGAACATAGTACATCAATCATCATAATTATCAATCATAGTTCAACCTACCAGTCATCACTGGAAAACACACAATCTCCCGACTGCTCTCTCACGTCTGTCCCCTTGGACTTCTTAACTTGCAATGATCTGACTATTCAGATTTTGCCTCTACTACGCCTCAACTTCACTCACAACATGCACGCTTCAAATCCCTTCCCAGCACTCACTGACCCCCGCTCACTCGCTCGTGACAATCGCCTATACGAATACTCCGTAAAAATATAGAACAAAGTTAGACAGACCAAAATACCATCAGCTATTACGACAATAGTAAATCTTCTTCAGAATCAGTGCCTTTGGTTTTTTTATAGTTATTTTTAGAACTCTAATTTGTCTTGTCTTTATTTCTAGAACTCGAATGCGACCTATTTTCAAGAAATGCCACCGCTCATCATTTGCTATGATAGCATTTGCAGTATTCATTAAACTTGACTGGACTGATTTAATTGAACAACGGAATAAGCTCCCATCTGAGCTCAAACTCTTTTTTTTTTAAATTCTTGGAGAAAAATAATGAAACCTGAACTCTGTAACATAAAAGGAAACAGAAATGAGACCATACACACAAAGGCACACGTGTACACACATTCATATATACACAGACACCCGCACACACACACGTCTACAATGAAAAGTAATTCCCTCTGACACGGCGACCCCAATCCTTTCCCGGGTAATAACTTGGGGACTTTGTGAAACTTCTCATTGTTAAAAAGCAAGTGGGGACAACATCACATCACGATTTTGTCCCTTCCATTTCCCATCCCCCACATCCCTGCTGCTCCCTTTCAAATCGATACCTGTAGATCTGTTGACAGCATCGAAACTTGATTATTGGGCTCGAAGGGAAATGTATGAATCAGTCTTATTCCCATTGTTTCGGTACCACTGTAATCATTCTTTGACTTCTGGGTAATCCCATGAGCAGTTAGAGTACATCCCGAACCATCGAACTGTCACAATTTAGATAGTTTGAGTAGGTTACCTTACAACTACTGTGATTTCTTTAACACAAGACTCACACGATGCAACTTGCTGTCATGTTACAATCGTGTCTCAGTCTCATGTTCTCGTTGACTGTTTAATGAGCCCTTAGCACTCGTTCGTGCGGCATCTCCATTCATTTTAACTAGATTTCAAAAAATGCGACGTGGCTGTGGTACGACAGCAACACAATAAAGTTGCATGTAAGTGCATAGATAAAAAGCAAAAAAAAAAAAAAAAAAAGATAAAGTTGATGTTGTATTTGCTTTAAGCACCTAAACGTATTACTTCTCCTTTTGTGAATTTGGTGGAAGATTGTTCAGTCACAGCCATATAATGGGAAATCCCATTTCACTCCTTGCCAGAAAGCTGAAACAGAAACAAAGAGTATTTGGAAGAAAGACTGGTGAATTTTGACAAACGTGTACTCTTGTTCACTATTGGTGTACTTCAGTCATTGAGTTTGAGTTTAAAGTTTGGAGAAAGCACGTCGGCACGGTAAACGGTCACATTGTGCTAGGCAAAAGCAAGACGGCAGACAGAAGGAGCCCCTACCGGAAGTGCCCACCAACCACCCGCGCACTTCAGTCATCAAAATGTCGCAAAGAGTTCCGTATGTCCCGATCACCTCGAGCTCCAACAATTAAGGCTGGGGATAAGGACAGCCTTAGGAATAGGTTTCGGCTTAGGGAAAGGGTTAGGGTTAGGAAAAGGTTTAGGATTGGGGGGGGTGGGGGGGGGGGGTGGGGTTAGGACAGAGTTAAGGATCAAAAGCTTCCTTCTTTTAGTTTCTTGAATGGGTGGTCTGCACTTATGGAACTCTTCCCGAAATGTCTAAAAACTTTAAATAAGTTTAATATTTACTATATGGATTCAGTGTCCCAGAATGCAATGGGCTCAGAATGCGTGGCTGTCTAGTTAAGCTCTACGGTCCTGCGAGGTTCTTGATCTATGGAGGGGGAAGCGAGCAGTTTGGCGCGGCCAAGACAGCACCAGTCACTATGTGGCTTCCCTTGCATGCATCCCAGACAAAGGAACTGGACTGAAGTGGCGCGTGAGCCGGGCACGGGCATTGATCGTAACTCACACATGGGATACAAAACTACGGGCACGGGGGGGGGGGGGGGGTCACTCTGTTAGGTTTCATGAAATAGGCCGAGGAGGGGGGTGAGGGTGAGAACTACATGGAATACGAACATATTTGTAAGTTCTTTAATCTGCGTGATTTCAGCAGAATAATATATAACAAAATTTTATTTTTAAAATTTGCTAGATAAATGTAAAATCTGATTACAGGAATAACAATAAATCCAACAACAATGACATTAATAAAGGGCAATAAGTCAATTATATGCAATAGCCAAACTGTTATTGTATGGGTTTAATGTTCCTTATTGACATCAATGGAAATTCGACCAAATTGCAAATCAAAGTAATGTTCTACAATGTCTTTTCCTTCATGGTTCCTAAAAGTTGCTAAACAGGACTACTGAAGACTGCTCAACTAGAGGACTATGAATTCGGTTTATGGGAGGGAGAACAACTTTGCCTCACTAGAGACTCATGGGTTTGATTTATTGGGGAGGGGGTGCAATGAACCTACAGTGCGAAAGAGACAAAATACTGCAGTGCTGCGGCTTTCTGGACCCATGGCTTGATACCACCTAGTGTCAGTCTATATTGAACAATTCCTTCTCTCCCATGTCTTGTGTTTCTTCTACGGCTTTTCTTTCGGTATTTTTACAAAATCGTGAAAAGTTCTGTCGGTCATCCTATGATTTAAATTTCGCTACCTACAATATGGGCGCTTCTTTACAAGTTACTAGCCACTACTATTGTCTTAATAAGAGCGGAAGAATTCTGGCTGGTTGAAAACATAACTTTGGCCTAAGAGAGAGAGAGAGAGAGTTCAGTATAGACTGGCTTGTAGAAACGGACCAATGGAAGACTAGAAATTGCAGTTAGGGTAATATAGCTTAGCAGGAGTGTCAGGTCAAACCTGGTAGGGGAGGAGGATATGGGGAGGAAAATGGGAAGGATAGCTTTCAGAGGGCAAAGATCAATGGGGGTACCAGAATGTGTTGTAGTTTTGACCATAATGTACGTCAGGATAATTATAGCGGGCAGGGTGTCAGAGCCTGGTGTTGTCCTGCGCCCAGTAGATCTCCTGATGCCGTAGGTGCGCGCGCACAAACACACAGAATCATAACTTTTCCTGGTGCTTGTCAGGTGAATCAGTTGATGCCCTAAAGGCCATCCTACAGAAGAGACACGGTGACGTAATCATGTGACGACAGCATGGCTCAAACAATGCTTGGTAAATGCACGTTTTGCCTTGCTTGTTCGCAGAATGACATGGGTTCATCTGAAAAAAAAAGGGGGGGGGGAGAGAAAGAGAGAGGGAAGAGAGAAAGAGAGAATGAAAGAGAGAGAGAGAGAGAGAATGAAAAAGAGGGAGAATGAAAGAGGGAGAGAATAAAAGAGAGAGAATATGAAAGAGAGATAGAATGAAAGAGAGAGAGAGAGAGAGGCAGTTATTTAGTCATTTTTAACAAGAGGCATTGGAAGTGCAAAGTGTCTGGCAGCTTCATAAATGTAGCAGATAAACATTACAGTTTTGTTTTAATTCGCAAATAAAGGTATATTTAGCAAAAGCCAGTGGATGAAGAACAAACAAACTATACAATAAATACTAAAGGTAATGTACATAAAATGGCATCGTTTACAAATAAAAGGAGATTCAGAAAACCAACCAGTCTGTGGATATATAAAAAAAAAACAAATTCACATTCAATCACTGAATAAACATCAAATATGAAATTAGAATCCCGTGTCCTTGCACAAATTAATAATATGTCTGGACTATGTCTAGTCATGCCGACATTTTGACCATTCTTGATTTTGTCATTTTGGTTCACCGTGCCCGTTTCAAGTTTCTGATATTCAGTAATGAGAGAAATTGCGACTACAGGATCGGATGAGGTGGGAGTTCAAAGCCTGGCCAGCTAACTCGTGCTTTGCTGAGCTCTCGCTCCCGGCTCACGCACTAGCTGATTTTGATCTGCCGTCTAGTTGGATTGTGACGTCAGAACATTGAATTCCAGTGAGATCCAACTACTAGGTGGCTGGTGCTTGAAATCAGAGAGTATAGATATATAGAGAGAGTTCACTATTGGTCGATTTGCGCTGCGAGACATGGGAGGCTCTGCGAAACCACTATTAGCATGGAGCGGAAAGTAGGTCGTTGCATAAATAATATCCAGTTGTGCATTTCCACGGAGCGTAGGAGCTTACAAGCGGGTCCAAATAGTTTCAGTCGGCCAAAAAATATGAACAAACCACAGTAAACAGATTTCTTGTTTACCGCAGCGACCTAGTTTCGCGATTTGGAGGAAGTGAACCCTCACTGTATATCTATACTCTCTTGTGAGATCTCCCTGAACCTCATTGTCGTGATGTCACCATCCAACCAATCAGCCCATCAAATTCAGCTAATGCGCATCACCGCCGTTCCTAAATATGTCAGTGTCGTCATTTTGGCTAGGTTTAAATAAGGAAATGTAATCGAAAAACACATTCCCATGCAACTGCTAAAATGCATCTTGTATATTTGTGAACCCCAGGCCCTAAAATGAAGCCTGTAAACTGAAGTTGGTTTATAATTAACTTTCGGCATTGCACAGTAAGGACGCCAAAATAGCAGAGCCAGGACGCCGCAGCAGAGTCAAAATAAAATTCCCTCGGTAGTCATTTCCTGTCCCTTTCTGCTCTTTGACATTCAGAAGACGCACGTTCACTCTGTCTGTCCCCGGCAAATAATCTTCTGTTCTATGGAAATAAACTCAAGCACATCATGGTCATCATAGTTTGAGGTACTCATCCTCATCATCATTTCTCAGCATTTTTATCGTTGTGCCGATTGATTCTTTCCGCGTCTTTATGGACCGCACATTAATTTCTCCCATAAACAGAAATACTGGATAAATAGCACACACTATAAAGCTAGGCCACCAGTGCCCAGGCCTACTTTTTCCTGGTGTCTAAAGCTTATTTTTTCTTTTTTCTTACTGCACGGCATTGGGTAACATACTTTTTGTTGTCGTTGTTGTTTATTTAATGTTTCAACATTACACAAATTTTAGCATTCTCTTTATGATTTCAAAATTAGATTTTAAAAAAATTCATGGGGATTCAGCAACAAAAACAACAAGAACAACAAAATTGGTATTAGTGTCACTGGTTATTTATACCTTTTTAATTGAAGGAATTCGACCACAGCTATTTCTGACCTTTGTCCCAGGTTTTTACAGCTTGCATTTTGACGGCGTGAAAAGCTATATAAATGCTACATATTATTATTATCATTATCATTATTATTGATAATAATCACACTATTGCTGTTGTTAATAGTAGTAGTATGTTTTAAAGCAAGACATAATAATAATAAAATTATCTTGATTGTGAAGGGCAAAAATTGGAAGTATTGGGTAAGTGATCGCCGAGTACCATTGTCTTAATATGGTCATTTTTTTTCACAAATAACAACAAATGGCAAAAACAACATCATCTGTCTGCAACTACTACAACAACCAAGAAGAAACCTGACAACAACATGAACAAGAACATGCGGCAGCAACAAAGATAATTAGAATCAAGAACATAACAAAAATAGCAACACACAAAACAACAACAACAGCGGTTACAATACCAGCAGTTCTAAGTAATTCACGGAGTTTCTAATTCCAGCCCACTGTCACGTGTTCTTGACATTGACAAATTGTCCATGCTGAAAAAAACAAAAACACCGCTCTTATTTTGGCCTTTTTTTTTTCTCTGCTGTATGGAATTGAAGAACGGACAATTCTTTGACCCTGCTGATAGAAAAAAAATAAAAAAATCTGATCATCCATTTCTGTGGCTGGTGAAGTTCTGATGATCAAGTATACATGTTATATTTTGTATAAATTATTATGAACCGGCACATTTTGACATGATTGTTGTTGCTTGTACGTACGTACCACACGTGTTTTGCGCCAGGGATACATATATTATTTAGAGAGCTCCAACCCAACTACTATTAACACCAGCCTGAATTAATTATTCTTTCAGATTTTCTTTTTGTTTTTCTCCTGTTTTTTTTGGCTGGAAGGCTAAAGCTCAGGCTTAGGGATTCGATAAGATTTAGGGTTGAGGATAAGGACGGGGTTAGGGATAGGTACGTATACGTAGGCGCCTTTAGGGCAAAACGCTTGGGGTACTTACGTACAAGTAACAACAGCCGATAACCTGAAATTTGCGTCCACAAACTATTGAAGACAGAGCAGGTATCTTCTCATTCCGCTCTACCATCCTCTCCCCCGCCCTTCTTTCCCTCCTTCCCTTTCCCTCAGAATGAATTGGAATTCTCTAACCGTTTTTTTTTTTTTTTAGAAGGCCGATGAATTGTAAGCATTAAATAAAACAAAAAGCGTGAATTCCTCTGGGATAACAAATAGCCTATCCTCAAATTGTTCGTCAACTGACAATACATTCCTGTCTGAGTTTGCCGCTCCACAATGCTCGCTAATTTCATTAGATTTTATCCTTTTTTTTGTTTTAACCCCACTCTTAAAAGCCTGCCTCTTTTTTTTTTTTTTTAAATGTATCTTTATTATAATTTATTTATTCTTTTTAATTATTTATTCTTTTGTATACGCGAATTTTCGTATCACTGTCTTCATTACGATTTGGTCGCAATCTGGCGATTTCCTTAGGCGTTTATCATATTTTTTCACCCTCTCCTGTAAAATTTCTCTCTCTCTCTCTCTCTCTCTCTCTCTCTCTCTCTCTCTCTCTCTCTCTCTCTCTCTCTCTCTCTCTCTCTCTCTCTCTCTCTCTCTCTCTCTTTCTCTCTCCCATCCAGTCACTCCCTGTTTTTATTTCTATTTTTCGAACATAAAGACAAGATGTGAAAAGAGAAAGATAAAAGATCAATAATTACAGCAAGGACGGCAGTAAATCAAAATAAATCATCAAGAACTTTGCAAAAAGAGAATAATTAATAATCTGTAAAGTTTTCCTCATACTATCCCTCCCTCTGTAACTCCTTGTCTGTGTGACATTGTCACATCCTATCAATTTACAAGTCTTTTCGTCACTCCTCCCTCCCTGTTTCATCTCCACGGCCACAAAATTTAATCAATGGTAAAAGAAAACAAAGAGGTTGTTGATGATTGTTTGATGACACGGCCAATGATACACACATTAATGTCCCTCTGCACTTTTGTTGTGACCTTTGCTTTCCGTGGGACACAACCATGGGGAAACACATTTTAAGGCAAATATGAAATATTAGATACCATATTTGGTATTTTCTCAGAAAAATAAAACAACTCATTCAACAGCAAACTGTGCCTGGAGATTTTGAGCCTAACATTGCTGGAGAAGACCGCTGTGGATTTCTCTTCAGAAAAGTGACTGCTCTGACTTGAGGTTCAGCTTAGGTTCAGCTTACTGAATGCCTTAGTTACATGAGCTGTACTGCTAGCTCACAGCTTCTATGGAGATTTAAATCAGTCGGATGAGTCTTTTTACCTTCGGGTACACGCTGATTTCTCACCTAAACACCTGACTTCGATACTGAGCCAACCATGTGCAGTTAAAGTTTCCAATGAATTGTTTTGTTGTTGTTGTTTTTTTGTTTGTTTTTCTTAGACAAAATGATTTGTGCTCTGCAGTTTCACTGAGTGTCTTTGAGAACCTTGCAAATCTGACTATTACTGTTCTTGTCCCGTCCATTCCCCTCCGCCTTTTTTTCTGAAAATGACGTATGAAAAAGCAAAACACCCTTTGCCTCTATAGCAGTGAGGGGCGGAGCTGAATGGATGTTGTAGACAAGTATACAGAGGTAAAGAGTGTTTTACATTTCCATGAGTCATTTCCCGTAAAAATAGCGGAACGGAGCGGGCGCTGTGGTCAAGATCAGTAAGTCCCAAAACTACGGGAACTGGTAATTGACTGATGAAGAAGTTACGTATAAAAACCCAGACCAGCCTATACTTGTCGTCCTTGTTCTTCTTTTCGAGCTAATTTCTTAGTTTTCTAACCACGAAGACGAGTGCCATGTTCAGTACTGGGCATGGCCGCATCACGCATTTCTGCATGCTGCTGGGTCTGAACTCCTTTTGATGTGGGTGTTCAGTATAGAGGGTTCATTATCTGTCACTAAAACACACACACACGCCCGCGAGCGCGCACGCGCTCACACACACACACACACACACACACACACACAAAAGAAACTTACCATTCTCCACTGGTTTTTGGTACTTGAAACTTTGGCCAGGATGTCGAACTCGTCAGTTGTTATGAAGGAAATGATAAATGGTGAGATTTATAGAAATATAATGATAAATAATGCAAGTTGTTGGAGAAAAAAAAATACCACGTTTGTCTTATAATTGGATTTGTCACATGATCAAGTTTATGTGTGTGTGTATGGTTTTTTTTTTGTGTTTTTTTTTTTTTTCGTTTTTCTTTTGGCTTTTCTTCAGAAAAAGATTGTCCAAGTTCAAGGGACAATGTTATCACATTGTAGCAAGGACATTGTATGGCTATTCGATAATGTAAAGACAATTTGATGTCTGAATATTGATAAGGTTGGGTAGCCCCAAATTTATTAGGCCAAGGATTCGGGGTGGAAGGGTGGACGTATTGGTTTTTGGGGTTTGTTTGTTTTTTTTCCTAGCCTTAATTTTGTAAGTGGGTTCATGGAAGAAATCACCACCACTCCAGGAACTAATCAGTTTGTGTGAGCAGTGAAAATGTTTGCCCCCCCCCCCCCAACGTGTAATTAATACGCCAATATACCTGTTGAAGCCTGACAGACATAATTATAGTCCTGTACACACAGACGTACACACGGACAATCACAACTACTCCAGAGAGCACCTGCCAGTGACATGCACAGAGATTTATGTCCCAATGTTGACACGATGAAAACGTAGCCATTTGTGGGTTTTCCCGGTATTGACCTGGGAGGACGGGACTAACGAATCCTCTTGTTTTCTGCTTAAAAACGTTCACTGTGAAATGTCTCGGCCAGTGACTCTCAAACTTCACGGCCCAGGGTCTAATTCAAGTTCATCTCACGAATGTTGTTACAAGTACGTACGTCCCCCAAGTTTCTTTGCTCTAGGAGTTGGTATTTTAAAGCCTTTTGTGACTCCAGAACTAGAGAGCTTCCCCAGAAATACTCCTAACAACAGCCTTAATTAATTCTTCTTTCAGATTTTCTTTTTGTTTTCCTCCTGTTTTTTGTCTGAAAGGGTAAGGGGCAGGGTTTGGGATTCCATAAGATTTAGGGTTGAGGATAGGTACGTGGACATGCGTGTTCCTAGTGCAAAATGCTCGGGGTGCGTATATATAAGGAACAACAGCCTTTTCTAACCTAACTACACGTTATCAAACAATGGTGATCTTGCTAGAGCTGTTTTATTCTTTCACATGTCTTTATGCCTGGCCTTCATCCTTAAAGTATTTCTTAGTTTTGTAGTTAAACTTTTTTTTTGTTCTTTTCACACTACAAGACAGTGCAAAAATGTAACATTTTCTAACAAAAATGAATTTTAAAAAAACATGTCTCTTCAAAAGCTTCAGTAGTATGTACTCCTAATGAGTTTGATTTTATTTTATTTTCCGTTTATCTACGGAAAGGCATGTCTAAAACCGTGGCTCCTGGAAATATCTCATTTTCTAAACCAGGAGAGAGAGAGTGGGAGGAGAAAGCGAAAAGGAGGAAAGAGGAAAAGAGAGGGGGAGAGAGGGAGAGAGAAGGAGGACAGGAGGAGAAAGATAGATAGATAGATAGATAGATAGATAGATAGATAGATAGATAGATAGACAGACAGACAGACAGACAGACAGACAGACAGACAGACAGACAGACAGACAGACAGATAGATAGATAGATAGATAGATAGACAGATAGACAGACAGACAGACAGACAGACAGGTAGATAGATAGATAGATAGATAGATAGATAGATAGATAGATAGATAGATAGATAGATAGATAGATAGATAGATAGATAGATAGATAGATAGATAGATTGATCGATAGATAGATAGATAGATAGATAGATAGATAGGCCGGCAGGCAGGCTGACAGGCAGACAGACAGATAGGTGGATAGACAGATAGATAGATAGATAGATAGATAGATAGATAGATAGATAGATAGATAGATAGATAGATAGATAGATAGATAGATAGATTGATCGATAGATAGATAGATAGATAGATAGATAGATAGATAGATAGATAGATATAGATAGATATAGATAGATAGATAGATAGATAGATAGATAGATAGATAGATAGATAGATAGATAGATAGATAGATAGATAGATAGATAGATAGATAGATAGATAGATAGATAGGCCGGCAGGCAGGCTGACAGGCAGACAGACAGATAGGTGGATAGATAGATAGATAGATAGATAGATAGATAGATAGATAGATAGATAGATAGATAGATAGATAGATAGATAGATAGATAGATAGATAGATAGATAGATAGATAGATAGATAGATAGATAGGTAAATAGAATGACTGAGCACCCACCCAACAGTTCGCCCACAAGATGAAAGGGAAGAACAAAACTTACACAGAGAAATGTATTCTAGACTCAGCCCACTCCGTCCCCTGGTCAGCCAGTGTTTTAGAATCTGTGATCCGGGTGGCTCGCCAAGAATGAGTCATAACAAAATTTAGTATTGTTTAATCAAGTTCCACAATGTACTTTTTATAGCTCCCGTTGATTCGATCAGAACGAAATGCAATAAATCATTTAATTTTCTGTATCAACTTGTCAACTCCAGCATCGGCAATAAACCTTTTACCTGGACAAAATGTCGTCCTCTCACAAATCACCGTTTGATGATAAAGTGTGTTATTCTTATTTTTCTCGCTTTCTCCACCAATTATATCATTGTTGAATATTCTGTCGGTATTCATGCCAAGTGTTTTGACTTTGAATACCTCCACCTTTTCAACCACGCGGCTTCGGTAATCTCACTCACTTAGTTTTTTGTTGTTTTTTTATAACTTTTGTTTATGCCGCATTATCGTGTAGAAACTGGATTTACGATGATTTATACTATAAATTTTATAGCAATAAAAACCTTAAGCAATTTTCATGATGAAATGCCTTAACGAGCTAACGCTGAAAGGGAGAAATAGAAAATAAGACGTTGTTGAGTCTGTAGCACCTTGTCCGCGAGTTTCGAGGCAATTGGCATGTTTCTAAATGATTTCCCTGCAAAAATTCATCGCGCCAGAATCTTGCTATATTTGGACCATGATTTTTACGATACGTCGGTGCTCGGATATAATTCTGCCATGGCTATTTTTTGTGTCTTTTAAAAAGATAACCGAAGACCCCCTACCCTACCCTCCCCCCCCCCCCGACCCCTCCGTTCTTTCACCAAGTCATCTATTGAAACGAACCAAAATTGGCATCGTGTTACACATAGAGGGAACTACAACCATACAGCAAAACTGAAATTGTTCTGTACGCCATGACCATCTGTGTATCTAGGAGGGGAGGGGCTGTTGTGGAGTGGTGGTCCTCGCTAATTCTGGGACGGGGCATCGAATCTGTGACTTTGACAGTATTTTGCTGACCTTGGGTTGAAGATTCTCTTCCCTTCTCCTTTCTTGTGGGTGCTGAAGAGTCCTGTCAGGGACAGTTCGATAGAAAAGCGCTGAGGATGAGTGAGCGTATGTTTATATGATTGTGTGTGCGTGGTTGTATGTCTGTGTTTTACTGGGTGGAGGGGGGGGGGAGAGGGAGAGTGAAAATAGTTAATAAACTGTGCTGTACTGTTAGATTTCGGAGCGGCAAAAGATAACTGGTGGAATATGGTGAAAAGATTTGAGGATGAATACTTTGGTGTCTCATCAGTTTTTTCAGCAGGTAGCGATGGAAACTGTTACGTTATCATTATTTCAGCGTTGATAAGATAAGATAAGATAAGATATGACTTTATTATCCTGTTTCCAGGAAATTTGTTGTCACAGCATCAGTAACAGTACAACAGCAAATACAATATATCTAAGACCTACAAGTCTTTAACGCACACCACACACACGCACATTGCTCACACAACATTACCAACAAGTAAGAACATTGCTCACACACACACAAACGCACACACTGTAAGAACAATCCATTAGGAAAAACTAACAACAGCATACCACATCAGGAAACACTGCTACCTCGAATTGCGGGTGGCAAAAAAGATCGTCTATAGCGCTCTCTGTTTGTTTTTAAATACAGTATTCGTCCACTTCTTTGGGATCGGACTATCTGATGATATTGCTGATATTATTTTACATATTAACTTACTACACGGATCCTCCAACTTCTTGCTCTTGACTCATCGCGCAGTCTTCTACTCATGAAACGTGTACTCCATCCCTCAGTCCTCAAACTTGATTTGGCCCCCAACGTGACAAGTAAAAAATAGTTCATCTGTAATGTAATTTGTCCCGAAATGTTAAACATGTCAAGTCGGTGTAAATCTGTATTTCAATGCTTGTATCCCCATGCCATGAGTAAATGACGGGTGTTTTTGTGTGGTTTATTTCCGTGGGAGGATCTATTTATGGGTAGATCTGACAAAACGGGGCTAAAGGTGAAATCTTTGTACCACTTTAAGAAAATCCAAATAAAATATTTCAAAGACGATTTCAAGCAAAATATCTTTAACCAAATGCAGAAAGATGGCCAATCTTGCATATCGTAAGCAAATGTCGATTTTCATAGAAAATGTTGTCCCCTTTGGGGGGGTTTTCTCAGGAATTTGGTATTTCACCTATAGCCCAATTTCGTCAGACCCACTCACAATTTTCGGCTTCTCCCAAGTTGTGTAATCACGAAAGATCAGGTAATTACCATTGTTGGATAAGTAAACAGACACCAAATATACATCGTCGTACGGTTACCGTCAGCATTTTGTTTTTGCTTGAAGAATTCTGACTTGAAAGCTTCAGCTTTATCGTACATCATTACCGGGTTTTAATGCAAACCTGGGTCGAGAACAGAAGAAGAAGAAGAAGAAGAAGAAAAAAGTCAATGGGTGAAGCGTATTTGGATCTGTTCGTTCTTCGTTAAAGCTAAGATTCCTTACAAAGACCAGCGGCATCTAGCACATTGCCTTGCGTGTCTTCGCTGTTGACGTTAGGCAAGTCCAGAGTTCTCTCATGGGCCTCGCGCTCCACTGACAACTCGATACTGTCAAATCAGTATCGATCTGTTGTTAGATATTTGTATCGGATAACACGGTTATAAATAGAGGGTCAAGGTGTGCTAAGCATAACAATAGAATGAAAAAACAGTTGCTGGAGTTGGCATAAATAATGACTATAAGTTATTTTCATAGTTGTTCTCCATTTTTATCTAAACCAAGAGTCATGATTATGACCGTAGTGAATTGAGGCCATGTATCTAGCTGCCCAGTTGACCTCAAAGTTAAAGACATTCGGTTAATGCACCCGGTAGGATGGGGGTCGAATCTCCTCTCGTGGAGGGGTAAAACCTGAATGGCTGAAACCTGAATGATTTCTGGCAGTGTGTTTCTGGTACTCACCAACATAGTAACCTGGTCTCATCCAGAACTATCGTCATCATTCGTTTGATACAAATAATGGCGTTGGCATTTTGATTCACGAGCTAAAAATTCCCCAGGACGCAGACAGAAGAATGTAGAGAATCGATTACAAATGTCTGCCGTCAGCATTTTTCAGGAAATCATCAAATGGTTGTTGACATGAGTCAAATGTAGCGGGGCTTCCCCTTGTTGACTTGTAGTCAATTTTAATGAGCGTTTCTGTATGGGGTTTTTTTTTTTTTTTTTCTTTTTCTTTTTTCTTTTTTTTTTCTTCAGAAATGCTAATTTGGTTATTACACGTGGGCAAGGGCACAGAAAACGGCGGAGAGAAAGGGGGCGCAGGTAGCGAAATTGAATGGATAATTTTTTACTTATTTTTCACGCTATGTTTTTACCTCATAGAAATGTAGCATTTAGTAACGCATACGACATGATAAACCAAATTTAAATGTAAGGAAAAACAAAATAAGACCCCCCCCCCCCTACAAAAGACCAAAAAATGGGAATTTTTGCAGAGTTTTGCGGAAGTAATGTCCATATTTGGCCACTGAAGACTTTTTCTCACTCGGATTTACCATAGACACGATGGTGATGTTACGAATGTAAGCTCATACTTGTGTCTATTGGTGTCTGACATTCAAATTTATGTCCATGTAACAATGTATGAACTTTGCCATAATGTCGACAGTGAAGATCATTAAGAAAGAGAGAGAGAGGTTCGAGGGGAGCTTGACAGAAACAGAATCACAGATGAAAGCAAAACTGGAGAAAGAAAACGAGGGGGGAGGGTAGCAGAATCATGGATGAAAGCACGATGGGACAGGAGGTAGGGGGTTAGCAGAATCATGGATGAAAGCACGATGGGACAGGAGGTAGGGGGTTAGCAGAATCATGGATGAAAGCACGATGGGAAAGGGGATGGAGTGGCAGAATCAAGGATGAATTCAAGATGGGAAAGGGAAAAGAGGGCTGAATCATGGATGAAAGCAGGGGAGGAAAGGGAGTAGGGAGTGGCAGAACAATGGACGAAAGCAAGATAGGAAAAGGAGTATGGGGTGGCAGAATCATGGATGAAAGCAGGGGAGGAAAGGGAGTAGGGAGTGGCAGAACAATGGACGAAAGCAAGAAAGGAAAGGGAGTATGGGGTGGCAGAATCATGGATGAAAGCAGGGGAGGAAAGGGAGTAGGGAGTGGCAGAACAATGGACGAAAGCAAGAAAGGAAAGGGAGTATGGGGTGGCAGAATCATGGATGAAAGCAGGGGAGGAAAGTGAGTAGGGAGTGGCAGAACAATGGACGAAAGCAAGATAGGAAAAGGAGTATGGGGTGGCAGAATCATGGATGAAAGCAGGGGAGGAAAGGGAGTAGGGAGTGGCAGAACAATGGACGAAAGCAAGAAAGGAAAAGGAGTATGGGGTGGCAGAATCATGGATAAAAGCAAGGTATCCAATTGTGTATGGAAAGGGTAAAAGAAAAGATGAATGCTGGCATTATTTTTTACACTGCCAGAGAAAGAATCCATGTACTTTTCTGATTTATCTCAGACAGACTTCAAATCAGCAAGCTCAGAAAATATTTTTGCAATTAAAAAAAAAACAAAAATATATCTAAAAATACGAAATAATCTTTTTCCTTAGCTTCATAGACCGTGAGCAATTTGAGCTGCTTAGAACGAACGTCCAGATTAAGCAACGAAATTTGCATAATATCATTGAGTTAATGCCGGGAGATGACGCAACGGTGGATGGAGATTTTCTGGGTTGGAAGCGATCACAGCTTGTTACGTTGTTGTTGTTGTTGTTGTTTTTTTCTTGTCCATGATTTAAGCAAAATTACTGCAGGGCATTAGAAATTAGCCTTGTCCGGGAAAAAAATCTGGCTACATACATTTTGAATTCCAGGATTCTTGAATCACACCTCTCTCCCCCCTCCATCCCGAGGTTTTTGTGAACTTTATGAAGGACCTTGAATGTTTCTTATACCCATATGCATTTTTATTCCGCATATCGAGGGCCACGCGCTAGAATATCGACTTCTTTTTTTTTTTGTTTTGTTTCAAATATGAGATATCTGGCATGCTTGTTGCCCCTGATAGCGCGCACGTTGTGTAACAAGTTGGAAGTTGAATTCTTAAAGATTAATAAACGTTTTTTTTTCTTTTTGTTCTATTGTAACTATTAAAGTCATTCAGTTTTTGGGTTGGGTTTTTTTTGGGGCTTCTCCTGAATTTTTTTTTTTTTTTTAGAAAAACAGAGTTACGATGGTTTACCATGAGTCCATCGATATTATCAATATGATTCTGTATTGATAAAGAAGAAACTTTACTACACTGTACCATGCCTTCCCCTGTGCCTTTCATGGCCATTTGTACTGCTGTTTCTTATTGATGTTCATTCGCAGGACGAAGTTGGCATGAAGTCTTCCAGGCATCAAATTTTTGAATCTGCTCATTTAAATTTTATTTTCATTTTTCACCTGCAACAGCAAATGACGTTAGCAAGATTTACATTATACATTTTACACTTAATTTCAGGGGCATAATATTTCCCTGTTTTACGAAATGAATTGCTCCATGCGCACAACGTTGAGACTCCCGTCCTCTGTATACATTTTGTCTCTTCTTTTGTTATAAATTGGTTGTTGAAGTTGAAGAGAATGAGCCGAGATTATGTGAGTACAATGTGGGATGGAATCAAATAGTTGAGCAGATCGTAAAGTAGGTTCGGGGACTTTATGAGATACACTTGCACTTGCTGGATGCGTTATTTATGAAACAACTCTCCAAATGTTCTAAAATAAATATTACAGAAAACCTAACCTGTAAGGTCGCAGCCGGGCTTGGAAGAGGGTAAAAAACAACAACAACAACAACAACAACAACAACAACAACAACCACAACAACAACCACAAAAACCCACCTTAGAAACGATACAATGACAAGAAACGATGCAAACGATGTACAAAAGAACTGAAAGTGAAAGAGAAAAGGGGGACAAGCTTTCTGTCATGGAAGACATTCTTCAGGCCGAACAAAAAAAAATCCATATGTAATTCACAATAGCAAACAGACCAGAACAAGTTATTTGGCTGTTCTTTCATTACTCCCTTTTCTTTCTTCCTGCAGGATACACAGAAGAAACGGCGGCGGCGGAAGGATCAGATAAGCAAGCTGCTGTAGACACTGACACACCTTCACTGTCTCGTGCCAAGAGAGGAGGTTATGATATGATGAGGCTAGCGCGAGGGCTACATATGTTACGTCTGGGCAAGCGCGACGGTGGTGTTTCCCCAGATGATGAAGAACTGTTAAATTTTCTACAAGAGTATTACCAACAGTTTCCTGAAGAACCAATATATTTGGACAATGATGAGGTCATTTACCCAGACAGTGAAATGGACGTCCCTGCACACCCGAGGTTCCGTCGCTCTGCACCCGGTCCTGAGGGCGTTGTACCCCCGCCGCAACTGCAAGAGGACAGTTCCGATTTGAAAGACAACGAGGAATCTGAAGTCAAAGTGGAAGGCGATGAGGAGCCATATTTATTGTACCCTGAAGACGATACCTACATGTATGGTGATCTGGACGATTTGTATCAGTCTTTGGGAAATGGCGAGGTGGAAGACAATGAAAATGTGGACGATGTTGAATTAGGAAAACGCCAGCTGAGTATGCTAAGATTAGGAAAAAGGTCTCTGGGTATGCTTCGGTTGGGAAAAAGAGAGGACGAAGAAGCAGAGAAGCGCCAGTTGAGTATGCTGAGGCTTGGAAAGAGATCTCTAGGAATGCTCAGGTTAGGGAAGAGAGATTTCGATGAGGAAGAAGAAAAGCGAAATCTTGGCATGCTTCGCCTTGGCAAGCGCCCTATGTCTATGCTACGTCTGGGAAAGCGCCCTATGTCTATGCTTCGCTTAGGAAAACGCCCCATGTCTATGCTTCGTCTCGGAAAACGTCCAATGTCTATGCTTCGTCTTGGAAAACGCCCAATGTCTATGCTCCGCCTAGGAAAACGCCCTATGTCCATGCTCCGTTTAGGAAAACGCCCTATGTCTATGCTCCGCTTAGGAAAACGCCCTATGTCTATGCTACGTCTGGGGAAACGTCCCATGTCTATGCTCCGTCTCGGAAAACGCCCAATGAGCATGTTGAGGTTGGGTAAACGACAAGACGAAGATTTGAACGAGTCCTTCAACGAAGAAGAGAAAAGATCATTGGGAATGCTCCGACTTGGCAAGCGTCCAATGAGTATGCTCCGCCTGGGAAAACGACCAATGAGCATGCTGCGTTTAGGGAAACGTGAAGATGAAGGGGAAGAAAAGAGATCTTTGGGTATGCTAAGGCTTGGGAAGAGGTCCGCCGAATAAAGAGCAAACCTAAGTTATAATAAAACAAGATGGAAAGCGTGCCAGGAAAATGAATATTCCTTATGTTGTCTTTTCCATGTTGTCAAATGAATTGAGCGCTCCCATCTGTACATGTTTTTCAAGCATCATTTGAAGATTGCTTTCAGTTTATATCTATACCTTCTTGCCGTCAGTTGCCACGGTTACGGATGAAACAAACCTTGACGAAAAATTCTTGACTGATGTACAAAATTTATGAACAAAAAAAAGGGAAAAAAACTTGTCAATAACAGTTTGGTCCTAACTAAAAATAAACTAATTTGTTAAATTTAGGATATTTTTTTAATGCATTTCGACATCTTATCGTGGATACTAGTCTTGTTGTTTTCTTCTGACGAAACTGAATCACTGTGAAAAAAAAAACAATATAGATTATAGGTTTTAATTTGAAGAAAAAAAAAACAATATAGATTATAGGTTTTAATTTGAAGAAAAAAAAAACAATATAGATTATAGGTTTTAATTTGAAGATAAAAAAAACAATATAGATTATAGGTTTTAATTTGAAGAAAAAAAAAACAATATAGATTATAGGTTTTAATTTGAAGAAAAAAAAAACAATATAGATTATAGGTTTTAATTTGAAGAAAAAAAAAACAATATAGATTATAGGTTTTAATTTGAAGAAAAAAAAAACAATATAGATTATAGGTTTTAATTTGAAGAAAAAAAAAACAATATAGATTATAGGTTTTAATTTGAAGAAAAAAAAAACAATATAGATTATAGGTTTTAATTTGAAGAAAAAAAAAACAATATAGATTATAGGTTTTAATTTGAAGAAAAAAAAAACAATATAGATTATAGGTTTTAATTTGAAGATAAAAAAAAACAAAAAAAAAACGGACGTGCTAGTTTGAATGTAAAAGACAGGACTGAACTGATGAATATTCATTTTCTCTAGCAGCCTTTTCTGTAAGAAACTCCTTACTGGTGAGCAGTGAAAGAAAATAGAAGACAGTTAAAGGAGTGCTGATCGTCTATTTATTCATGATTTTGTCTGATTAAAATAGAAGAAAATCGCATACTAAGCAATAAATGTCACTGATAATTTTATTCTTTAAGTTTATTTTAGTTTTGGTTATTTCCAGAATCTACATGAAATGTATGTGGAAAAATCACTGAATATGTTCTTCCCTTATGAAAGTATTATGGTAACAAGAGTGTTGTTTCATTTATTGTTAAAAACTTGAAATTTTGTTTGAAAAATTTTCTCCAAATTCTGGAAATAAACTTTGCCTCCGGTGTAAAGCAATAACTTTTTTTTTTAGTCAGTTAATTTAAATGTTAGCACACATACGTCTTGTGAACGCCAGTGCCAACAAATTTTGGAATAGGGAATTGTGAAGGACATCTGCGCCGAGCCTGCTGTATCGCGAATTACACTATCAGGCACCTATGTTTATCAACAACATTTAATGCATGCAGCTGTATATGGCTAATAGATAAAAATGATATATAAAGTTATGTAAATAATCGTTTTCTTTGTTAAAAACTCGCCAGGCTATGTATTTTGGTATGCAAGTTCTGTTCATTTAAATCTAGCTATTATAATGTGTTCTCCTTGTTTTGAGAGAGAGGGTGGAATGAGTGAAAGCCACGACAAATCTGAAGTTATATCTCCACACTGCGCTGATCTGTTTGTCCAAAGCTTTTGGTTTTGTTATCATGGGAATAAAACACAATTAAGACCAAACCATATAGAAATCCACTTGTCAAAGTTCTGTCTCTATATATCATGATGAAACAAAGTCATAAATCCGGCATGCAGTGTTCAAAATAAATCTAGCTCGTCAAAGACTGTTGTCCCAACAACATACATCTGTTGGAAGAGGGGAATCATTTAAACACAGATGCAACAGTATTAGATCATGAATGTATCACTGTCAAATTTGTGAGCGGTTGCAAGGTGGAAAACATGAAAAAGTAAGTAAGAAAGACGAGAATGTCATGGTTTGGAAACAGAAACGACCGAAATGTGAAATACAAAATTACCACAAATCCAGAGCGGGGGGAAAAAACTCGATCTAATGAGGATTTTGCCGTGGTGAGTTGATGAACTTGGTCAGCTCGCCTCAGGTTCTGTTCATCAAGAAAAATGATGATGATGAGTACTATGAAGATCGTGATGATTGGTAATAACGATGATGATATGATAAATGTCTATCATCACAGAGAATGTGTGTAACTATGTAAAAAAAATAATTACTGGTTATCTGAAACAACTACAAATCCGTGAAATTATATTTTTAAAATGCACACACACATACAAAACATTCATGCAAACAAGTACACACATACACACACATACATCTACATGCGTGCAAATTAATGCAGTTTCAAACCAAATGAAAGCAAACAAGGAGAAGATGGCCTTATCTTCATCATTATCATCAACGTTTATCACAATCAGCCAAAACAAAATACAACAATAAAACATAATATATTAATCTTGAAAGATCTACTTCGATAAAGTGACAGATTTCCTGTTTTTACCAAATATTTTCTCGTCTCCAGGCAGTGGGTATTGTTATGATAATCATGGTCAGAAATATTTTATTTAAAAGTCAAGTCTGTGAACAGTTGCAATAAAATTCATTTACAGCATAAAGTAGTTAATGAACCTGCACAACAAGTTCGCGAATTTTTTTTATTTTGAAGAATGCAAAACATAATTCTGCCAAGCACCCATCCACCCACATTCACATATATTTACACACACAAACACATAATACACAAATAGCACACACAAGCACACAAAATGCACACACACTGCACGCACACATACACCTCTATGTCACATGTGAGAAGAAGAAGTAACGCCACTGGAATAATCTTTTCCCCTACTATAAATACCGGCTTCAGTAAATATGGAAGACAATGGTAATTCCCATAGTTAAATCTGTGGAAAGACCTCTAAAAAAGGATAAGGTGGTCTAGAGGCAAGGTGCTCGCCTCTCATGCTAAGGGTCCCGGGTTCAAAACCCGGCAGGTGCAGGCATGTTGGAAGTTTGGGATTTTCCCCGTATTTTCGTGTCCCTGATCCAATTGGGAGCTAGGATCGAGTACCTAGTCTTCTCGGATAAGGACGAAAAAATTCGGAAGGCCCATGTGCACGTGGCACATGTTAAAGATACTTTGGCAGTTGGAAATCGAAAAGAGCAGGCCGAACAGGCCGCTGTCCGGGCAAAATCAAATAAAATTCATCCCTACCACTCTCTCCCCCCTCATCTCCACCCCACCCCCCCCCCCCAAAAAAACCGCCTACCGGCGCTGCACTATGGCGACGCCTTGCCTGCTCCAGTTGTAACTGGATGCAATGACACTAAGATAAATTTCCCAAATGGGATCAAAGTAGTATACAAAGACAAATACAAAAATAATTAGCTCAGACTAACCATCACGATCATGCCAGTGTCCTCCTCACTGCCATGCATCTTCACCATCTTCAACATCCTCCTTATCCATTTATCGTCATCATCTTCCAAACCATATTACATGGGCTATATTGTCTCTTTCTCCTCCCTCTCCTCCTCCTCAACATTATCATCATCGTCATCATCGTCACCATCCGTATCCCAGTTATCAGCTGAACCAGTTATAATCACCACAAACAGAAGGGAAATGGAAGAAATCAAAACAGCAAATGTCAGGTCTAGCTGACCTCAATGATTTATGTCCACAAAATCGTTCAGTCTCAAACAAAACCACCACTTGCCGTCAACATTGTCTACCAAAACATATATTGAATTGTTAAATTTTCTAACTAGTCAAACAGTTACAACTTGATTTGTCTACCAAACCGTCTAAATTTGGCAACAAAATACGCTATTGTGCGGCCAAAATTTGCTCCGCTAAATCTGGGAACAACTAATATTTAGAGAGAGTGCGTTTATTTGCATGACCGTAGTTCTGTGTGTACAAACATCAGGACCGGATCTGAGCCCCTCATGTACCTTGAAATATTCTACATAAGACACCAGAACTCATAACAATGAGTTTTAACACTGCGGTGATCATTATCATCATATTAACATTACTTTCGTATGATGTTCGATTTCTATGCCCCTTAAAGAACAGAAACTACAAGTTCTGAATTATTCTTTTGCAACAGAAAAGGAACTCGTAGTGGAGAAAATAATTGCTTTTTTTTTCAAGGGTCAACGACGCCTCGCCTTCAGGACACAGTTTTATATGATTGTATTGAATGGCTTCACCAAGTAATGCCAAAAACACGTATCAAGAAAGGCATATGAAAGGTTTAGAAATGGTTTGGAAAAAAATACGTCAGGCAGATCATCATAGCTGCTGCAGTGGGAGTGGAAATTTTAAAAGACTCTTATGTTTGATGAAAATACTCAGTCCCCTTTTCTTTCAGGACCTACAATTTAAATTGTTGAATATGGATGATGAATGTGTGGATAGATGATGAAAGGATGGATGGCCAGAGGGTCGGGATGGCAAATTAGCTGAGTGGTTGGCTGGTTGATAGGATGGATGGATATATGGATGGATGGATAAGTGGACAGACGAATGAATGGATGGATGGACGGACGAATGGTTGGTGGATGAATAGATGGATGAATGGATGGATGAATAGATGAAAAGATGGATGGATGACTGGATGGATGAATGGATGGATGGATGGATGGATGGATGGATGGATGGATGGGGGGAAGGGTGGATGGATGTCACTTTAATAGAAGCAAACATGGAAATGTTCAATTTGCTAGTTTATCAGTGCAATCATTATAAGTCTTACCAACTGACAGATTATCCTTGAGCCATAGCTTTGAAAATGAATTTAAGATGATAATTGATCTTGATAGCCGAAGGAACGTGCCTACATCAACGTCTGTATAAAACCATCACTCAGCTGAGAGGCATATGATGTAGAGAAACGGACACACACATTCAGACTATCTCTTTGTTCCAGCTGCGCTTCCCCAACGATCACTTGTCAAGTATTTTTACAAAATTAATTAATGTGTCTTGGAGACTAGTTATCAGATTCATTTGCACCACCACCATTATCACTTCAAAGAACGACAAAGCAACAACACCCCCGCCCCCTCTCCCCACGCGCTCACCATGTGCGTGTGCTCTCTCTCACACACACACACATGCACACACATAATAATCGACAGAAATAAATCAAGCTGAGAGAAAAGGCGACTCGAGGATGGGCCCCAAGGAGCACCCGTGCCGTGGGGGTTGCAGGGATCCTCCCAGCGAGTTGGTCCATTGGATGCATGTTTTTATTTTTTTTATTTAAAAAAAAAAGCTAATAATTATATAATTTGACATTTTGTTCCTTCACTTGACTTTTTTATGTCTTTCGCCAGACCTATTTCCTACAACCGCCACACACACACACACATACACATACACACACACTTTAAGGGCATTGACACCAAAACCACAGACAGACCTATCCTGTTCTATGTAGCCTGTCTCTGCCCTCAGTGCCGTCAGTTTGACCAGCCCTCCCACTATAGTAAAACAAAAAGTATGAACTCAGCTTAAGAGAACATAACATTTACAACAACCTGAGATATCACCAACGGCAAACTTAAAAATAAAATATTATAAATAAATGAAAATCATGACGTTTGAAATTTAAAATTTGAAATGATCATTCGTCCATTCATATCCCAAGAGGCAACTCGAATACTTATCACTTCACTTATGTTTTCAAAGCTTGATTATTGTAACTCTCTGCTCTTTGGAATTCCGAGCAACAAAATAAAACGCCTTCAGATAATTCAGAATAATGCAGCTAGACTGATTTTTAGAAAATCAAAAAGAGAATCTGCCTCAAGCCTTATTGACCAACTTCACTGGCTTACTGTTGAAAACAGAATAAAATTTAAAGCTGCAGTTTTGGTTTACAAATGTCTTGAAGGTTCAGCTCCCACCTATCTTTCGGAACTTTTGAAAAAACATGAATCTGATAGATTTTTAAGATCTACTACAGAAAACAAACTGGTTGTTCCCAGGTGTAAAACATCAAATTATGGAGATAGAGCTTTTAGTCGTTTTGGTCCCTGTGTGTGGAATTCTTTACCACAAGAGGTTCGAAATTCTGCCTCTCTAAACATATTTAAAAACAGGTTAAAAACATTTCTTTTTAAAAACTGAATTTTATAGCTTGCTATGGATGTATAAAACTAGTTTGTCTGTGTGTGTGTAAGTTTATTTGCATGTGCTTTTATGATTTTTTACTGTGTACAGCGCCTAGAGCTTTTAATGTTTTAGTCCTGGCGCTATATAAATGTATATATTATTATTATTATTATTATCAGTGGCAATCATTTGATTTTTCGTATTTTCTGAAGACGTAACTACATAGGTTATGGTGTTGAATATGGCTTTTAAAAAATCCACCCACACACATACCGACTCACACAAAAGAAACTGAGAAATCCAAATGACGTCAGTGGGAACACACAAGGCAAGACAAAAAGACATCATCAACATGGAAGTATTACGTCATCATATGCTAGAATAACTTTCTCTGAATGATTTTCCTGAGTGACTTGAATTTCTTTTTATTTTAAATAGCTGTTACAAAGCATTAGAAAGTATTAATTCATTTTCTCTGTACAGGTCAACAAATGACAAACTATTCTTGGCATCGCCGCGACGCAAGGGTTATCCACACAGACTGAAAGTTCCAAAAATTCTGCTTGATTTTAAAACCCGTTATGGCTGACTTCCTAATCACTTTCCTTCTGCATTTAGCAGATGGTAGTGTCTAAACTTTCCAGATTTATTTTTATATTTCTACAGTACGAAACGGAGGTATTTGCATTCCTTCGCTCTGTTTAGACATTCGTTCACTATTCTTTCAAGTATTTGCCGGACAGGGAAGTCAATGGCAAAGTCCTTCTACCTCCCCTCTGTTTGCCACTAGCCGGACCATCAATTTACACCACCGCACGTGTCCTGATGTAAATTCATCGCACCTCACGCCACCAATTTTCCCAGCAAATCCAAAGTGCCGATTTCCGGTTCCTGTCGCCATTTTGAAATTGATCGCCGATTATCGCCGAACGGTCAGGCAAAGTGTTCACAGGCTGGAGACGACATGAGGGTAAAGTTCCGTCTTTTTTGACGCTAAAATTGGATTAAATGGAGACAGAATGTCCTCCTTTCAGGAATGGGTGTATCTCCGGGGTGCCAACAGGTTTACTTCAGAAATAGTTCAGCCAGAGCAGTGCAAGGCTTTGTTGGTGCAGAAATTGGATACATCTAGGTCACATAGGACAATATCGTAGTCTGTATCATCAGAGGTGACCCCGGCAGAAAGGACACAGCCTTACCTTGTCAGCGCGTATTGACAGCACGATAATAGTGAGAGACCTAGACATAGGCGACTCATTTCTTACGGGCGTAAACAAAGAATATTCAGAATCAGTGACCTAGTGGTTATATTGTTATATCAGAGCTCTTGAAGCGGGAGCGAGATGTCTCGGGTTCAATTCCGCTTTGGATAGGCTCTAACCAAACATGTGTCTGGTGTTCTCGAGGCTCTCACGAAGCCCTATTCTCTGTATGACGGGTCCCCAAGCTTAGTCTCTAGAGTCGACACAATTTGCTGATAAAGGAAGTAAAGTCACCGAAAATCTTGTATCAGAACTTGACTAAGAAGGAAAAGAAGGAGAGAAAGAAGGGGCAGCGTGTGTGTGCGTTCTGAATTTTAAGGTATATCACCAAATTCATGGATGGGTCGAGTCCACGTATCAGATAACCTTGTGAAGAAATGGAGTGTGAACAAACCCGGGGAAAACTGCAATTTATTTAATGAAACAAACAAGGAAAAAAGCGTGGGTAGAAGGTGGGGCAGTGTTACTTGGATCTTTGACAAACGTGACTTTGTGGTTTCCGTGTAGGCACAGACTTGCCTTGTTGTTTCAGCAGATTCATAATCTCCTGAAACAAGTTTAATGAAGGTCAAATTTGTAATCCTCGGTGGGGAAGAAGGGCGCCCAAAATATGATAAGCAGCAATAAAACCCACAGAAACAGTTCGGATCTGAATTACCTATGATAAAGCCCAACTCGAGCTTCGCTCTTGTTTGTGCCAGCTCCACTTTTTGCACAAGTGAGAAATTCGACGTTAAACGTTTGCCGCTTTAGTATTATGATAAGGGCTAACTCGCATTGTTGAATTGAATGCCATAATTCAGCGTTGGGCAGAACATTTCGGAGGTGTGCTAAATCGGCCATCAAATATAAATACTGAGTCCATTGACCGCCTCCCTCAGACTCCTATTAATGCAGCTCTTGCCAAGCCATTCACAGCAAATGAGACCCGAACTGCCACAAATCAGATGTCCTTTAACAAATCACCAGGCGTGGATTCAATTCCTGCTGAGGTGTATGCCTTCGGTGGAGAAAAGCTTATTGAAAGGTTGACCGAGTTGTTCAATCATATGTTGAAAGCAGGGAAGCTGCCACAGGACTTCAAAGATGCTTCAATCATCCATCTGTACAAAAACAAAGGGGACAGCCAAGTCTGTGACAACCATCGGGGAATCTCTCTACTTTCAATTGCTGGCCAAATATTGGCAAGAATGCTTCTGAATCGCCTTCTTCCCGAGAGCCAATGTGGCTTTCGTAAAGAGAGGGGAACGGCGGATATGATTTTTGCTGCCAGACAGATTCAGGAAAAATGCATGGAACAAAATAAAGCGCTGTATATCACATTTGTTGACCTCACAAAAGCTTTTGACACAGTGTGTCGTGGAGGCCTCTGGAAAATCTTGGCGAAGTTTGGGTGTCCACCCGAATTCATCACAATAGTGCGCCAGTTTCATGATGGCATGCAAGCTGCAGTCAAAAGCAACGGCAGTTTTTCAGAGCCCTTTGCTGTCACAAATGGGGTAAAACAGGGTTGTGTCTTAGCCCCAACTCTGTTCAGCATCATGTTCTCTGCAATGCTACAAGAAGCCTTTAGCTCTCCTCCTCAAGGGGTAAGCATCAAGTACCGAACTGATGGCAGTCTATTCAACCTCAGGAGACTTCAGGCAAAAACCAAAACCAAAAGTACTCAAGTCTGTGACCTACTATTTGCTGATGATTGTGCACTTCTGGCACACGATGAGGATAGCATGCAAAACTGTGTTGATAAGTTCTCTAGTGCCTGTGACAACTTTGGCCTCACAATAAGCACAAAGAAGACGGAAGTGCTCCATCAGCCTACTCCAGACGACAAGTATCCTGTGACCCCAAATATCAAAGTCCATGACAGTCTTCTGAAGGTGTCGGAGAACTTCACCTATCTTGGCAGTACACTGTCTTCCGCGGCTCGTGTTGATACTGAAATTCTCTCAAGAATCAGCAAAGCCAGTTCTGCATTTGGCAGGCTTCGAAAGAGAGTATGGGATGTCGCCGGCATTCGCACAGACACTAAGCTGAAAGTGTACAATGCTGTGGTCCTTCCCACCCTACTCTATGGGGCTGAAACCTGGACAGTGTACCAATCGCATGCCAGAAAGCTAAATCACTTTCATCTGGCCTGCCTTAGAAAGATAGTAAGGATCAAATGGCAGGATAAAATTCCAGACACTGAGGTCCTCAATCGTGCCAAGGAATTGAGCATCTTCTGCCACCTGAAAAAAATTCAGCTACGTTGGGCAGGACATGTTGTCAGAATGCCCGACTCCAGACTCCCTAAGCAAATCTTCTTCTCTGAGCTCTCCAATGGAACGAGGAATGTTGGGGCCCCAAAGAGACGTTACAAAGACACTCTCAAGCAATCACTGAAGGCCTTTGCCATAGATGTGAGTGAGTGGGAAAAGCTCTCGCTTGATCGTGCAAATTGGAGGGCGGCCCTTACCAGAGGCAGCAAAGCATGGGAAGCTGACAGAGTCCAGCAGGCTATCAAAATAAGAGAACGGCGCAAGAATAGGCCCAGTGGTACTGAACCAACGGAGCACTCTTGTCATTTATGCGGAAGGGTCTGCAGGGCAAAAATAGGACTTATCAGTCACATGAGAAGCCATAAGTCATGAAAGAACAGTCTTTCCATTCTGTCCTCTGTGTCCTTTAGTTCTCTTTATTGTCCATGTGTTGAAATTCTCAACAATTTCTGTTCTTTATTCCTCTGGTGTTGTTAAGGTCATCATCATACCTGATGGACGAACTAGGGCTAAGAGTAAATCGGACCTGTGAAACAGCTTGACAAGTGCCACAACGCATTTTGAACAAATGTCAAAGTGTGAATTTATTTTACCTCTACTACATCCTAAAAGATCTCCAGTTTTTCAAGAAAATGGAGATAGAACAAACAAGAACTAAGATCGAGCCATGTCTCCATAAATTAGCAGCCTCCAAAGGTTTAGGCACCTGTATTTCGAAGTACCTGTCTCATGTAGATCCAAATGCTGGCCTGAAGGTGAAAACAAGAATTCTTACTGTTCGCAGAGAAGCTTTGTGCCCCGTTTTAGAATCACAATATTCATTAAAAAGCAGAAATTCTGGATTTTTCAACAGAGAAGACTTCGTGGGCAAGCAAATAATACCACCTGTTTATTCTTTCTCACCATGTATCTCTCAAGTTCGTTCTTTCTGTCTTCTCTCCATCCTAGTGCAAGGTGGAAATAGGAAGAATGAGTGAGAAATAAGAGTAAAGGCAAGGAACAGAAAGGGGATGGGGAAGAGAAAAGGAAAAGGAAAAGAGTGAGAAGAAATAGTGAGGAAGGAGACAAAGATGTGATAGCGGCAGTCTGTCTAATGTTTGTTTAGCTATAAAAGACCACCATGTCTTGCCTTCAATGCAGTTTAATGAGGGACTCTTGTTTTGGCCCGGAAAAGAAAAACCAGAAAGTTTTGCTTTGCACATGACATGAAAGGCTTCTGTTTTGTAGGGCTTTAGTATGGTAAAGTTCCACACTGTCGGTCCTCCATTTGTGAGGAACAAAATTGTATTTGTGCTGAAATCTTTTTTTTTTTTTTTTGTCAGTTGCTTTGAAGACAGAAAAAAAAAAAAAACGATGAGATCACAGGCACACCAATGTGCACACAAAGCCTACATTTACACAGATGAACATCCACAGACACACGAATTCCTTCTCTTACACGTGTGGGGCATGAAAACGTGTATGTTTAAGAATGCTGGATAGAGAGAGCTACAGAATTTGTAGAGAGAGACAGACCGACAGACAGACCGACGGAGAATTTGATAGCAAGAGAGACAATGAGAAAGAGGAATGAAAAAGAGATATAAATTCACCTTTCCCAGTAAGTTTATATGAAAACTTTAGTATATCTCCATCCAAGACCATGATTGTGTTTTGCACCTATGAAGGTAAATCACTTGGAAATCAGCTGGAGGGAATATTTCGTTCGAAGTTTGGTCAGGTTTGAACGTGTCTAAAGGTGGTTTCCAAATTTCCTGGATTTCTGTCAGGTTGAATTTTAAAAAAACAACCAACAATAGTAAACAGGCTAATTAATGATACGTTGAGCCACAACTGAGTTGAACAGTAGTGTTCTGAATTTTGAGCCGGACAGAAAGAATGTAATAAAGACACATTTTCTGGGAGTAAACTTGAAAAATATGACAAGAAATAATCATTTCGTTCTGCTCCTCAATTTATACATTGGTGATCGAAACTCTACCTTAAATCATATAGGCCCTATTATCGCCCGAGTCAGCGGGCAAACTAGATTTAATAATTTGGCAGGACGGTGATGGGCAGGCAAAAAGTCTTTCACAGGTTGCATTATTCATTGTCAGGAATTGGGACATCATTTATTAGATGCTGGTCCAGCCTGTAATCTTTTGTCTTCTTAAAATCTTAACTCAAACACATGTACTTCACAGTCCTGAAGTAACTTAAATTAGAATAGTAACTAAAATAGAAATGGGATTTCAACCCTCAATTTTGTGAAATACTTGGCTACATTGGAGGAACTCTATAAACATTCCATTTGGGTGGGCTTGAAATCGTTTGCTATTGACTGTGGTGTAAGGAAAGGCGTTCTGTTTGCTGCGTTGTGCAATGTTGTAATGGTTCCCTTTTTCTTGAGCTAGATTCAAATGCGCTTTTAAAGAGGACTCCAAGCTCTTGCTTGACAACGGGTCTGGTAAATAAGTGGAAATTCGGTTTTTGTGTAGGTTGAAGGATCCACAATCTACTGGACGTGAGACTTAATGGGGAAGACGGATAAGAAGGAGGAGAGTACCTTTCGAGTCTTCAACAGATCTATTGCCCTGCCATCTTACCTTATCCTGCTCCACATATAGGCACATTTTTATTTGTCTCTTTCCCGTAGCTCGGTGTAGACGGAGACAAAAATTAAACAAGATATTGAGTGAACTGCAACTTGGGCCCAGCCATTCATTCGTTTACTTGGACTGTCTTGGATAAGGACAAGAGTGGGTTTGTTGTTGTTGTTTTTTGTTTGTTTGCTGAAAGATCATTCTTTCGGCCATCTCTTTACACAGACTTACAGTAGATAAGAGTTACCATTGGAGTAAATGAATTTAAGGATATTCACTAATTCAGAACCACCTTCTTTCTTATCCTTTTGATTTCTAAAGTCTGATAGCTTGCCTGTTATGTTCGCTTGTTTATGTTCATTTGAACAAATATCATTGTTCTTGACAGGATTTTCTGTAGCAGAATAGCAATAGGTCTAATAATGTGGATTTGTAAGTAAACAGAAGTTGCGTTTAAACATTATGCTAACATTGTGTCAGCAAAAAAAAAACAGTTTCCCCCAAATCATTCAACATTGACATTTTCGCCCCATAATGGCCCCCGTGTGACGTTTTCACCCCCTGTCACAGGTTTCTTCGTTCTCGCCCCTCCAAACTGAAACTCCACATTGACCCCCCCCCTTCCCCCCTCCTCGTGGGGGGGGGGTGAAACCGCCCACACGGAGAACCACTGCTTCACATCAAACTAGCAATAGTTTGTGAATACAGAACCGTATCCAACCATGTTGTTCCGTATGCTCTCAGCTACATTGTCTGCCACCTCCTTTTTCTTTAAAATCGTTAGCCAATGCCATAATTATAACATATTTTTCTTTTTTACGCACGGCAAGTTCGGGAGGGTTAATTGAGTCTACTCCCGGCAGGACAAAAGTGCTCTGTGAAGTCTGCTTGATCACCGTTTACGCACTCTTATTTTTTCCCTTATTGAACCCATCACATTTCATGAAGAAGCAATAAATTAGGACGATCCTTCCGTTGTCTGTCATTCCTTGTCAATCCTGGGAAAGTCCGAATGTTCTTGGAATTCCCAGACCTGACAGAGCTGACTGAAGAGCGTTCCAGTTTGTCGCTTCTGTCAAGCCTGCAGTTTTTATGTGAGACACATAATGCGTGAACACTCTATTTATTCGTACAGGTAATGGTATTTACTTATCTCAGGAGCTCTTGCATTTTTCGAGTGCCCGTTCCCTTCCTAGGATTGGTGGACGGTTAAATGCATTACTTTTAGAGTAGGCCTAGACATAATATAGAATTGATACTCAATGCCCATCATAACCCTTTGGTGTCCAGTTATCTATATCTGAAACATATCATCGCGTCCCTATTTTTAGAATACTTTCTTACAAGACTTATCAACAGTTGTTGTTGGCTTTTTGGGGGGGGGGGGGGGGGGGGGTAGCAAATAGTTTATATCTTGCCTTTATTTGTCAACTAAACTCAGTTTTGCATGTCATAGATACTCAAAGATGCAAAGATGAATTAAAAACCTGTTGTCAGGAAAATGAATATTGTTTCTTAAAAAAAAAAAACATCTTGCGGTTTCCAATACTCAGAGTTATAAAGGTGATTTGACGAACTGTGGTCAGCGAGGTCAATATTGTTTAAATTAAAAAAAATTATCTGTTTCCAATACTCAGGGTCGTAAAGATGATTTGAAAATCTGCGGTCAGCGATGTAAATGTTGTTTTGAAAAAAACTTGATGTTTCCAATACTACTCAGGGTTGTAAAGATGATTTGAAAACCTGTTGTCAGCCATGTAAATGTTGTTTTGAAAAAAACTTGTGGTTTCCAATACTACTCAGGGTTGTAAAGATGATTTGAAAACCTGCAAGATAAGAGTTCTCTGTGATAGTTTAACCGACCAGTCAATCAACTGTCGATGTCAGAACGGTCATTTTTTTTTCATGGATTGGATAAGCCATGGCAAATTAATTAAACATTTTACAATGCATACTCTGGGTATCTATTTCTGTCTGTTTTTATTTAAGCATACTGAAATTATACTTCTTTGATGGCATGGCAGAGAGACCAACTTTTTAAAAAAGTTAGTTTTTTTTTTTTTTTATAGGTACAAAGATATTTTTACTTTCATATTCGTTGTTTAAAGAAGAAAAAAACTCCATATACATGTACCAGCCTACATCATATATAAGACAAGTTTTTTCAAACGAGGCTGGGTTCATGCTGCTTTGTATTTTCTTTTGTGGTATCTGCCCATAGAATTCATTTTAATATAGATATAATTATTACATGGATGCACGTAATGAATCAGATTTTTTTTTTCAGACTAGGAAAAACATGTAACCAGCCACTTTCATTAAGTTCCATCGTTTTTTTGGTGTCTTTTGTTGTTGTTTTTAAAGCCCTGTTTATCAAATTATGTCTTTACACTTTCCTGACCTATGTCTTGCTTGTATTACATGCAAATAGAAAAAAGAAAAAAAAAACACTCGGTTCACTCGAAGCAATGAAAGTCTTTTTTTTTTCTCTTTCTTACTTACAAAATATGTCTTATATCCCAGTATCTGAGCAACTGAGAAAATACAGTAAAATGCAGTGTCACTTTGACATAATAATTGTGAGGTTGAAGTAGTGCCATTCTCTGTGGCATTCGTTGCTTTGGTCAGCATGACATTATTGTCATTATTATTATTATTATTTTGTCTGTTGCAGACTGCACAAGCCGGTGGTCATCTGATCACTGCCTAGCCTCTCCCCACTCCAATACAACTCACACCGTTTTTTAATCACTCACACATTTTATAGATGCAATCATTGATCCTCTTTTTAATAGTCTAATGTGAACGTAAGTTTTGTGTGGAACGTTTCATATACTTAGTAATGTAATGTAATGTAATGTAATGTAATAATTAACTTGTCTAGAGATCAAATCCAAAAAAAATAATTAAAAAATTGATCTGCTCTAAGGTAGTGAACTAACATTAAAAAAAGGATTAACATAAGATCTGTTCTTCATGCTCCCACTCACACACATTAACTAACACTTGAGCTACTCTCATCCTCAAATCTCTGAGACCAAAAAGAGTTTCAATGAAAAAAAGTCCTAAACAATTCAGTTTTGAGCCTATCTTCAAATGTGACGATGTTTTCACTTTTCCTGGTGTCAACGCTGATGTTGTTCCACACCATAGTGCTGATGTCAATAAAGACGGTTTTTTTTTTTTTTTCAAAATTTGCAATTTACCACACAACTCATGCCCCTTGGTATTTCTAAGGACGATAGATTTTGACAGAAATATAGATTCATAAGTAAATCTCTAACTTGCAGCTTGCACTGTCTGTGGCAACGCCAGGTGTAAGGCAGCCCAGTGTAATACACGGAGAGATGCAATCTGCATTAATGATTAGACTTTCTCTTTAGCAAGATCTGAATAAGAATTTCAAGACAATCACACAAATACATGCAAAGATTTTAACGGCAGTCTTGCAAACCAGTGCAAAGAAAGAGTTACCGGCCAGATTGCGCGAAAGATATTGATACGTCACATTCAGATTCAGAGCATTTCATTTCTGCTTGGGCCAAGTAATATGAAACCAAAGTACAGAATGATACAAAATACCTCGTACATTCTGTTCCATAACTATATAGGTGTTCCTCAAATGTATGATATTCTGCTTACTATAGCGACCAGTTTATGCATGGCCAGTTTCAGATCCTGTGCAAAAGATATATTTACTATGACTATTAACTATGCATCATTTGAATCCGAAGTCTTTAGATCATTAATAATGATCGTTTGGGGGGTTTTTAATGGAAGTTCAGTTAGATAACTGACTTTTTCAATTTTCCAAATGTTTCATTTCCGGTGGGAATTTTGCCGATGAATAAATCTCTTCCTTCTGGTGATAGGCTTCATTTTCTCTCTCTCTCTCTCTCTCTCTCTCTCTCTCTCTCTCTCTCTCTCTCTCTCTCTCTCTCTCTCTCTCCCCCTCTCTCTCTCTCCCTCTCTCTCTCTCTCTCTCTCCCTCTCTCTCTCTCTCCCTCTCTCTCTCTCTCTCTCCCTTTCTCTCTCTCTCTCTCTCTCTCTCTGCCTACCTGCCTGTCTGTCTGAATCTGTGGGTATGTGTGACTGAGAGTGTATATGTGTGTGTGTGAGAGAGAAAGTGTATGTACGTGCATGTATAAGAGAGAGTGTGTGTGTAGGTGTGATTGTGTGTGTCTGGTTCCGTGTATGTGTATAATATATGTAGGCCTATGTATTCATTCTGAGAGCCAGAACTGCTCTAGCAGTAACAATGCTAGTAATGTTTACGTTCTCACCCCCCCCCCCCAGTTCCATGTGAGTTCATGGACCAACAACATTTAAATTAAATCCATCCCAGATTTGCTGTGCTCTTCCGTAGCGCCGAAAACGTATCGTTTAAAAGTGAGACACTACCGCATTCTTACTTCACTGACATTCAACTGTAGCAAAAATTGATGATATTCAAATTCACACTATCATACAGATACTCCTACATGAAACGACCATAAGGTATACATAGTGTTACAACCGAAGAGATTATATATAGCTAGAGGTCAGACTAGCGCTACGCAAGTCTCCGCGTGACGTCGTCGGTAGGTGAAGTAAAGATGGCGGCCAATTTACGGCAAGCCCGCCTCGACCTAGACAGTATGGTTAAAGTAAACAAATCCAAGCCTAGAATAATACGGTCTTTCAGATCGTTTGAACGGGGATTACAGTAGTAATGAGCAGACTTAATTTATGGATTAGATGAACCACGAAAATGTAAAAAATGTAATCCCACCAAAAGAAAAAAAAACAACATTATGAATTATGACAAAATACAAAATGTACAGATAAATTTGAACCTCCATCTCTAAAGAGGAATGAACAAGAATAAAATACTGAGGCCTTCCGACAAAAACTACTTTTGTTAGCACTGGCCTTGACACCGTGTTTGCAATCGCTTGCCGTAAGCAAAGATGGCTGCCGGGCTTTCCATTTGCGGCTGTGTGACGTGACCGAGTCTTACCTCTAGGTTTATTATAAACTCTTTGGTTACAACACTAAAGGCGTGGAGCCCGCATTTCATTACAAGATCTTACATAAGCTATGCCTTTAATGGCGAAAGTCGATAGATTGCATGACTGTTTTTTTCTTTGCTTCTCTGACACTGACAGGGTAACTAAACAATTATTGTGTCTTTTTCCTATCAGCTTGCAACTCACATGGAAGAACAGGGAATGCTTAAGTTAAAGTCTGTACGCGAAAATGTCGCCCTAGCAAGGAGTTTTGTTGTTGTTATTTTTTCCTTGAAATTGTTTTCTCCCCAGGCTGTTTGGAATGCAAACACGGCCGCTCCAGGCGAACGTTTTGTTTGTTGGAGAACGTTTTGTTTGTTTGTTTTGTTCGAGGTTTTACGTCCTTTTTGTTCAGCATGATGAGGATGGAGACGAGCCCCTCCCCTCCCCCATCCCCCACCCCCAAAATCACTCCCTCACAGTCACATACACAAACACACACATGCACAATCACCAGGGCACGGTCTATCGGAAGCTTTAGATTTGACCCCGTCCTGAGCTGAGCGGAATCAAACCCGAAACCTCCTTTACCTGGCTCGAGTGTTGTAAGTATTGGACCACTGTGCATGCTTCACGCAAATGTACCCGCAAGCATGTTATTGTCGCATGGGCAATTAATTGAAGAAAACTTACAGATTCATACTTGGAAAGTCCTTTCATCTTTTGTGTTTTCAATGAAAGTTTGAAAAGTAAACAACTCAACTAACTGTTCAAACTGAAATCCACAGTGATCAAAGACGGCACCACTGGATCTGAGAATTTTAAACAATCATTCAAAGACATCGTCTATTTGTAACAAAATCTATTGTCTCCTCTCTTTCTCTTTCTCTGTCGCTTCTGAATAGACACCGATGTTGCTGACAGCGCTCTAATGGGTTTGAACTTGCGTCACTTTGTTTGGAAGATCATTATAGAAGGGACGTTGTTATAAGTACATACGCACCCCAAGTGTTTTGCACTAGGGGCGCGTACGTACCTATCGCCTATCCTTGTCCCCAACCCCTAAATCTTATCGGATCCTTAATCCTGCTTCCTACCCTTTCAACCAAAAAACAGGAGGAAAACAAAAAGAAAAGCTGAAAGAATAATTAATTAAGGCTATTGTTAGGAGTATTTTGGGAGGATTTCGGGAGGAGCTTTCTATCTCTGGAGTCACAAAAGGCTTTAAATATGTAACCCTAGTGCAAAAAAAACAAACAAAAAAACATGGCTAACGTACGTCCTTGTAGCAACATTCTTATAGAAACTGTTCATTATCAGCAGTTCTAGGAGGCATATTTAGATGGCAATTCACATAACCCGTGGATAGGGGGATGCTTTACGCACTGAAGGTTCAGGAACATGGCATTTTGCTTTACGAATTACATATTCGGGAACATGGTGCTATGCTTTACTTATTAAATGTTCACGAACGTAGCAGTGTGCTTAAATTACTAAAGTTTCGAGAAGACGGCGGTATGCATACTTCACGTATTAAAAGTTCGGATACATGGCGCTATACAATAAAGGTTCGGGAACATGGCGCTATGGTTTATGTATTAAGAGTTCCGGAACTTGGCGTTGTGCTTTAATCTATAAAGATTCGGGAATATGGCACTATGGTTAATATGTTAAAGGTTCGGGAACATGGCACTTTACTTTACGCATTAAAGGTTCCGGAACATAGTACTGCTCTACGTATAAAGTTTCAGGAACATTGCGCTGTGCATGCGTTTACGTATTAAGATTTTGGAACCGTGACGCTATGCCTTAATTATCATGGTTCGGTAACGCTTTGTATATTAAATGTTTGGGAACATGGCACTATGCTTTATGTGTCAAAAGATTGGGATCAAGGCGCTTTGCTTAATGTATTAAAGGTTCGAGAAGTTGGCGCTATGCTTTACGCATTTAAGGTTCCGGAACATGCGGGTTTGCTTTATATATTAAAAGATTGGGGAACATGGCGCTTTGCTTTTGTGTGTTTCAAAGGATTGGAACCATGGCCTTATGCTTCTTGTATTAAAGGTTCGGGAATAAGGCGTTATGCTTCATGTATTGAAGAACCGAGAATAATGGCTCTATGTTCTACAAACCCATAAACAGCAAAACTTCGTACATGAAAATAGTGAAACAATGACATCACAATGCATTAAACTGACGACCGTAAGAGTACTAATTTTTATGCCAACTCTCCTTCAAGATTTGGTTAGCCCGAAGAACTACTTTGGTTGAAAGGACAAGACAGTTAATGTGGTGTGAACCACAGCCAAGTAGGAAAGGTGCTGGCCGCAGCATTTTGAGAGCTAAATTGATTATTAAATAATAAAAAGAGCTACTCCGATACGGCTGTTTTGCTTATACTGTAAACAAAAATTCAGAATGATGGCACATTATTTTGTGGTTGTTGTTGGTATTGTTCTGAAGAGGAAGTAAAGATAGAGAGAAAAGTTGGACAACCAGCGACCTGATTACACTAAAAGCGTGATAGAAACGAACATGGCAACAGGTCAATTGTTTTTTGGATTCTCTGGCGTACTCTCGTGTAGTCTGGGCTTCATATTTCCTCATTTCTCAGTCTGTTTCTCTTTGATAGATGAGTTGATAGTGTCAGAGTGACAGCTCATAGTCCACAGAACCTGGGGTAGGGATAAGGGACGGGGAGGGGGGGGGGGGTAATTACCTTTCCTTCTTCCTCTACAGCAAACGGAACATAAAAACTTTATTGACGTGAAAGAAGAATTATGAGGTCAAGCTGATCTCACAGTTTCTCATCAAATCTATTTCGTCATACTTCCATATCTTCCCCATGGAAAAATAGGCAACGCCAATATTCAGAAGTACAAATTAATCACTGCATTCCTAATAAGTAAATGTTGTGTTTTAAGCTTTAGAATTTGATTTTAAAAACATGACGCTGTCAGTGTGGTCAGATTACTCGTAGGCCTGTTTAGGATGTTACAGTTGTCAGTCCACTACTCTGATGGTGGCGGACAACGCTAAACTTTGAAAGGTGAGGGAAACTATTGCTCACATTTCTGCATGATACTAGTTTGATCTTGCCCTTTGATATATCTTTAAACAAATCTTGGAGGAAAATCATCAGAATCACGAGAGAGTCGAACAAACAATTATGAAATTTGGACCAATAGTTCCAATCGTAAAGAGAAGTAGAAAATAAAACTAACCAAACCTCTGTCTTTTTTATGCATTTTCTTTCTTTATGTAACATAGTTTACAGTATACACACATTGCACATAGAGAGAAGAAAAAGAAATCATATTGCACGCAAATTTTATTGGGGGGAAAAGGAGGAAATTAGAGAGAGAAAGAAAATCAGATTCTTTTCCGCATTTTCTTTCTATTTACTTTAAAATCCTAGCATAGTTTATGTTGAAGAACGAGACGTAGAATAAATCATAATTGTATGCAGATTTTATGTACATATAAGAACAAGGATGTTTATCGCCATTTTTAGTCCCCTTTCTCCTTATGTGCTTGTTGTTTTATACGCTGGGTTTCAGCCCCCTCCGCCCTCCCTTCCTTACATAAGCCATTAGAAAGGTGGATGTCCATGATAAAGCCTTTAAGTTTCCAACCTTGAAGTGGCAGTTTGCATTGACTATTTGGCTGTTGCATTAGATACAGGTTCCACATAATTTGTATTTAATGCTCATACAACCCTGAAACTTTCTCATGGAAAGAAAATGAATGAAAACAAAATTTTCAATTAATTACCGTAACTGAAAAGTCCACGTACGCTGCCCAGGTCCCCCCCCCCGCCCCCCGCCCCCTCCCACCTCATCACGTACTCTTTTCATATGTCGGGGGCAAAACTCTCCCACCCCCTACTTTGAGGGTACGTATTTTACAGATGACGCCTTTGACTGATTCAACTACAAGAGAACCAATGTTACTGCGTCTGCATGCACTTTTTATCATATTTTCTGAAGATATTCATATAATTATTCATAACATATCCAAGCATTTTGGCGGTACAGTAGTTCTAAAACCGTTCGTCTGTAATCCTTCGTTCCATATCCCTCTCATCTTCGTCCATCGATCTACAAACAAAACAAAGAAAATGACGTAGTAAAATATATACATGAAATAGATGGATGAGCTTACTCTTGTGTCTCATGGAAGCAAAACATGAAATACAATGGATTTATTGCAATTTAAGTGTCTGCTTTGAAGATTCAGCTGTATTTTATACATACAAATGTAATTGCATTTCTCTGTGTCACACGCTAATCTTTCTGCATCGGTCAACCCATGCTTGCCGCAGGGAATGTTATAAAGCAATGGTTCTCAACGCTCACCTGGGACCGATTTTGTGTTTGGGGGGCGGGCGGGGGGGCGATAAGAAAAGGGCGATGGGGAAGGGCAGAGGGGTGAAAATGACGAAATGGGCGATTAGTGGGGCGAAAACATAAGTGGGGACGATTTGGAGGCAAATATTTTTCCACAAGTGATTACAGTAATGCACAGTGTTTTGACAGTACGCTATGTCCTTTTAATGTTCATATTCGTATTACTATGTCTGTTAGTATAATAGACCGCCATGTGTCGAAACAGACAAGCAAATCTTGTCAAGAATACAAAGTTCAAATTCCTCGATCTTTCAGTAATGCTGGTAGCCGATAATAGGACACGCCAGCCTGCCGCGTGGATTTTATGAGCAGAAATGGCCAATTCTTGGTGCATGAAGTAGGCTGCATTCTTCTTTTCTTTATACTTGTAGTAAATAATCAAAATGCCTGTTGTCATTAAATAAAGCTTTGAAAAACCTGTTACACGTAGACTGCGTCCAGTCTGTGAACTTATGGTTGCATGTTTGGTGGTGAGGGTGGTGGTGGTGGTTTCTGGGAAAAAAAGACGGGGGGGGGGGGCTGAAGATGAAAATTTGGAGCCTAATGGGGCGATTGTCTGAAAAGGGTTGAGAACCACTGTTATAAGGAAACATTGCCGGAAGGAAACTATAAGCACGCACACGAAATCTATAAGAACAGTGTGACATGTTACACATAATAAAGAATTACACTGAATACTTTTATGCCTAGACAGAACAATTTGACAACATTTCAAGAAATCTATATTTTGTGTCCACGTTACCCAAGGCAAACAGCAATTTTACAGTTGTCTCGAACGAGGCAAAAACAAGACAAAACATGGAGCAACAGAGCATAGAAATGTTTTTATTGAAGCATTTTGCGATTTGGACTTTAACACAAGAACATAACTTCCATTTACATGTGTTTGATACTGATAGGGCTACAATCAAATGGTGTGGACAGTAAACAGTAAACAATGTTCAGTCATGGGTAACTTTCAGGATGAGGACCGTAACCTGCTGATAAAACAATACATAAACAACCACAGTGTAGTCTGTTTTCCGAGAATGTTGGTGTAATATATTAATGTCTTTTAAAAATAATTTTGACAATCTGGCTCTTTGGTAATGTTGAAAATCTATTTGCTTGAGGGGGGGGGGGGGGGAGGATCAGAAGTTGAATACTTGCAGCTTTCTGTACACGTTAGTATTGTTATGTATGCTTCAAAGTACAATATGCTGTTAGAATTTATTCATTTACTCATTTATTTATTTATTTATTTATTTATTCTTTTTCGTGAGATTCTACAGCTGAGTTTGCGGTCTTCAGATTCTTAATGGTAAAGAAATGAATGCCATGCATGCAAGATATATGCTTATTATCAGAAAATATGTGTAATGGGTACAGTTTTTAATAATGGAAAATCTGGTCAGTGTGTTGAGGGTTTCTGTCGAAACTGTTTTGTATGGTGAGGGAGATATATAATTTATGATACTTTTATTCTGTACTATGTTTTGATGTGTCTAAAAAAGGCGGCGGCGCCAGTAACAACAAGAACAACAATTTTTACAACTACAGGAATACCTAGTTAACCACAGCAACAACAACAATAACAAAACAACTTGTCAAAGATAATATTATGCAGTTTTGTTTGAAATGTTCTAATATTATTCTTCATTCAATCACCAATGTTGTCATGAGAGTATTCATTTTTTTTTTTTTTAATGTTGCAGGTATTTCAGTTAGGCAGTTGTCGGGCAAAAATATCGTAATATACCCAGATCATCAAATGAGCTGTTACCATGTGTTCTGAATATATTATGTAAACAACATATGCCGGTTGTGCTGTACGTGAAAATAAAACAAAAGTAAACAATTATGAATGAGTAAATTCTAAAACACAGAGATATAAATATTACATCTGCAGTGCATAAACAAGAATCAGCGAATTTTATTCGTTGGCTCATAGAACATCGTACAGCAAGGGAAACCATCCAAAACAGGTCAAGTTTAAGAAAACTAAGATTACTTCCCTTTACTTAAGCGTGCGGCTGTGACGTGTTTTGGTCTTTATTTTAGGAGGTTTCGCTGCCCTTGCCATTTACACCTCACTTTTCTTGTTTTATTTTTCTTGTAGTGGTCAGGGATGAGTTGGTTTTTTTTTAGAATTTGGCCCGGGCACCACCCAAGATATCTTTAAGGTGCCCAACGTGCACACGGGCTCTCCGAATTTTTCGTCCTTATCCAAGAAGTCTAGGTGCTCGGCCCTACCTACCATGGGATCAGCGACAGGAAAATATGAGATAAATCCCAAAATTTCAACATGCCTGCACCGACCGGGATTTGAACCCGGTACCTTCAGCATGAGAGGCGAGCACCTTGCCTCTAGACCAGCATATCCCCGTGCATGTGACTGTGACAGTGTGAGGAGTTATTTTGAATAGACGCCGCTTGGGCTCCCTGGAATCTACGGTCTTCGGCAACTGTTCTCCGAAAGCTATAATTCACAATATGAAACAGTATGAGACATCATTTACAATCAGAGCAATAGTACACCAAGTAGCAAATTTCTTGTCTGGCATGACTACGAATATGTGTACAATATTGAAGTTTCGCTTTGGCCTGTACACTGTACTAATGACTTTGGTGTTGAATCGCTTGTAAGCAGGGCTTTCTCGTAAATGTTCTCCATTTGCATTGCCGTCATGAATAAAACGTCACTATGAGCCATTGCTTAGACTCGCAGATAGTTCAAATTCTCAACAAGTTGAGCGCTTTCTTGGCTGCCATCCATCCTGATGTCCATAGAATAAATACAATATCCACTTGGAAGCATCCATTTTCCGTATTCACTTTAAACTAAGTGCCATCTTGCTAAGCATTCTCCAGCCAGTCCAACAACTCCACCACAGCATTTGAAGACCCAGGGAAAGAAAACGATCCTAGTCACAAAGAAGGACTTTCGCCATTATTCAGCCCCCCTTATGTACAAGCTTGACTCATTAGATCGTCTCAGTGTCACCAAAGTTTATGGAAAGAGCTGCTGCTGTCACAAAATATAGAAAATCACCCTTCTAGCTGAAAGAGGGAAGTGTCAGTCATCATCATGACGTGCCGTGCTGGCTGGAGTAGGCGATCATGGTGCTCCTCCACTCGTTTTGGTGCCACGTTGCCGTGATCATGTCTGTCACTCTGTCTGCCCTCAGCCAAATTGACGCGTTGTCCAGAATCTTCTCTCTCTGTGCCTGCCACTGTATCTCCGGCCATCCAGTTTGCCTGTTGTCATCAGATGTTCCATTCTGCCTTTCCTCATGAAGTATAAGTAGTGGACTTTTAAACTGAACAAGTCGATTTTTTTACATTTTTCTCTCATTTTCGCGTATTTGTGACTTTTTATCTCCCTTGTGGTTTTCATTTGGTGTGTCAGAACAATATCAGGGCCACTTGGAGCTGACAAGGTTTTTACTACTCCATCCAGTTGCCAACCGAGAGATTTGTCCTCCAGCGCACTCTCGTGTGACGATAGATTTTGTGTTGATATGGCACAAGCGCGTGGGTGCTTCCATGATGATGAAGGCAGATGTGTGCACAAAAGTCGCCTTAACTGAAATAGATACACTGATATTGTTGAACACGGGATGATACAACCAGGACTTCGAGCCAAAAATTCATTCAGACACCATGGAACAGAATTTAAAAATATCTCTTTTCATGATAAAATAAGATAAGATAAGACTTTATTATCCTGTTTCCAGGAAATTTGTTGTCACAACATCAGTAACAGTGCAAATACAATATCTAAGAGCTATATGTCTTTAACGCACAACGCACACACGCACACTGCTCACACAACATTACCAACAAGTAAGAACATTGCTCACACACACACACACAAACACACACACTATAAGAATAATCCATCAGGAAAAACTAACAACAGCATACTACACCAGGAAACACTGCTACCTCGAATTGCCGATGGCAAAAAAAATCGTCTATAGCGCTCTCTGCTTGAACTGGCAACCGGCAAAAACGCCTCTTAACTTGAAATGAAATGTTCTCCTAACAATTTTTATTTTTTATATCCGCCTCCAGTCTCACATTCATAATTAATTCTATTATTGTGTGTGTGTGTGTAGGTTGGTGGGGGGGAGGGGGTTAATAACTTTTTATTCCTCAGTTCTACATTTTCCATTATTCTGTTGGTCTTCCAGTTTCTCGGGTCGCTACTACAAGATGGCACTAAATACATGACAACCAGAACTGGAAAGTCAACAACACACAACAACAACAATAGGATTGTAGTTCTCCACCAACAATTCAGTGCATATTGGAAATAGCGAAATGTTAAGTCGATCCACTCACACCGCCACGCCTTAGGCTTGATAGCATTTTTTTTTCTTTTTAATTGCAGAATCGTGGTAGGGCTGATTTGTAGACTTATTTTCTATAGCATATCGTTTGGTGAAAAAATACTGTCCCGGCGACCAGGGGCGAAGCCTGGAACTCTGCAGAGGGTAATCAGAATTTAAGCTAGAAAGATCCTCATAATAGGACGTATCGCTACATCATATGTACATAATTATAAATGCAGCGATTAAAACAATGAAACGGTTGCTAGGCACTGCAAAAATCTGAAGAGCGGACTATTCTTGTCAACAGGACAAGAATGCGGCAATTTACAAGCCAAACTAATCTGAAAAACTATTCATTCATACTAACAGACTTATAAATGAATATTTTTCACCCATTTTTTAAAATATAATTTGAACAGCACATTTTCATTGTCATATTCATAGCCAGAGATTTTGTTATTCTACCATCTCATAAAGTTTCTCGGAAAGGACCCATTAACATTAAATGGTAGAAAGTGCTTAAATGGCATCTCTGTGACACAACAATGTGTAGCGATTTCGGAGAAGTGGCTATCTGCCGTTGCGGTTTAGGTTCTAGCGACCTATCAAGTGAATTGATGTTCTTAATACGTTCGACTGATTTTGATCACAGTTATATCTAGTTCTAGACTATAATAATTATTATTCTTTGATAGCTCTTGCTAGCTGTGCGTAGAGTAAATTATTCTTAGATTACCTCAAACAAAACAAAAAAAAAGATCCACACAAACTCTTTCACTCTACTCTTTACCTTTCGATTGGGATGAAAACGACCGCATAGTGAAAAACCTGCATAAGTACGTAAAATCAGGTCAAACCTTGATTATAAACCTATTTTTTCCCCCACTATTTTGCTGTCTGCGGCGCCGCTTTGAAGAAAACAGGCTATGCTCAAGCTAACTTCTGGGTGTAGTCAAGTCTTCTTCGTCTTTGTTAATCACTGATTTTGGACCAGTTCATATGGTGTAAGTCCCTACAAAGATGCTTTTCGGTGAGGGGTGTTAGACTATAACAACAAACCCAAAATAGCAACGTAGAATAGAATGCTGAACTGACTAAATGGACTTGGAGTTGGGCTCGATCTGAAGAGCGTAGTAATTCTAGAATTAATATTCGAAGGGTAATCACTGATTATTTGATTATGAGGAAGCCTCGCCCCTGCCGGCGACTCAAATAGGCTACAGTTTCCGTCATATGCATTGTAACATTATATCTGTGGCACGCATCCAAGAAACTCACCCGCCTTGTGCGACCATGTGTCTCCAGTTTCCTTCCCTGACAGCCACGCCCCCCAAGTCCAGCCACCGCCCACCAGCATCACGTGCTAGATTTCCCTCTGTATATAGAAAATAGGCAACGCTTGCCAAAAACTGTGGAGTAGAATATTGTTTGGAGAGTTCTTTATTTAAGATCAGCATGCTTTTATCTAATCTATTTATGTTGCTCTTCATCATGAAAGACCACAATGTCACAACCAGCTCATGAAACAAACGAATGAATGAGAAAGAAAAAAAGAAAGAGAGTGGGAGAGATGGGGAGGGAGAGAAGGGAGAGAAAGAGAGGGAGGGAGAGAGAGAAGGGGGGTAGGATAGAGAGAAGGGGGAAGGGAGAGAAAGAAAGGGAGAGAGAGAAGAGGAGAGGGGGAGAAAGAGAGTTTTCTACCGTGTGCTGGAGGTAAAATTTTACCTTATTAAATTTCTACATGTACTGTTACGCAATAAAGGATGATAACAACAGAATATAATATTTACAGTATGATGTAATAAAATAGGCCAATATTTAGAATCAACATTGATTCTCCTCAAGACATCTTCTTCATCAAACTGACACTTCAGTAGCTAACAGTAGTAAAAGTAAAGCATACTGTCAAGTATGGACAGTTTTCCAATGAAAACTATTTCTGTGCAGGGTTATGGGGAGAGTCTGATCATATCCGCATGCCGAAAGGGCAAATCTTATTGCCAGATATTCTGACTGGGACCTGACATGATCAATAAAGTTTTGCCAGCGTGTCTTGCCCAATCTGAAGATACAGGACTTGCAGAAATATTTCTAGAAAGTGACTAACATTTCAAAGCAGTGCACTGCACAGATCTATACAAATATATATATGCAAAATTTTATTGGAAGTAAGAAAAGAATACTGACAGATTTCAATTTTGAAAAAATATTTGTACTTCCCTATGCGACCAACGCTGAGTAGCTATGCCAGGATGGACACTCCATTACCAACTGTAAATAGCATAACACTTCGTTGGTCAAGGACTAAACTATTCTACGCATTATCAGTCTGACTCCAAAATTAATTTGTCTGTTCTGACTTCGGTACAAGTTTGGTGAATCGCCCTAATTTATAAATAATAATAATACAATAATAATAATAATAATAATAATAATAATAACTGTCCATTCTGCGATGGCTATATTAATAATTGTAACCTGATCGGAAATGTGTCCTGGAAGAACATTGTGTACATATATACATGTGCAGATGAAGTTGCAGAACTTTCGGTCTTCCAAAAGATTTCTCTTAGTTGAAATATAGACCGAACGTAGATGGTAAACGCGATAAAACAATGCCGATGATGGGCAGTCTACGACACGGCTCTCATTTTCACCAGCTAAAACAAGAATAAGAGATTAAGAATGAGTGAAAAAAATAAATGTTTTACACAGCTTGGAAATAGAAGCAGGATAGTCCTACAGTGGATACCATCACATTGTGGAGTCCCAGGCAATGAGAAGGCAGACCAACTGGCCAAGGAGGGCTCCGGCCTGGAGCAGCCACAGTGCCTCCTAAACTACTATGAGAAGAAAAACCTCATCAAAAACGACAGACGGCAGCAAATAAACCAACAGGATAAATATCATCTCCTGAACAGAGAGGATCAAGTACTATTGTTCAGACTAAGAACTGGTCACAATAGGCTCCACCACCACATGTTCACCAAGTTCAAAATAGGAACATCTGCCATATGCGAGTGCAGCCAGTCTCCTCAAAACACGGAGCATATATTGCAGAACTGCACACTCCTCTCAGCACTGCGAGAAACATATTGGCCCCAACCCACCGACCTGAATATCAAACTCTATGGTGCTCTGCCAGAACTGCAGAAAACCGTAGATTTTATTAAAAGAACAAATCTGCAGATTTAGATTGGTGAACGAAAGAAGAAGAAGAAGAAGAAGTGAAAAAAATTTGCTCTTGACCTACGAAGTTGCAGGTTTTCTACTGTTGTGTTAGAAGCATCAAATATACTAGGCCTCATTAGTCATCCAAACAAACTGTTAAAAAAGCTGTAACTTTTGAGCCACTGGAGATAAATGAATGAAATAAAAGGTCTTGTCATCTTTAATTCAAGTTTTATTTATCCCGTAAATGAACTAAATCTAAATTAGCTTTTCAGGCAAAATACAAACGGTCAAAATACTTGACCCGGCAGGCTAAACTCATATAGATCTGAACCTAGCCATTCGGTTGTCCAAGACAGGACATCAAGTCTTTAGAAAAATAGGAACAATTTTTATTTATTTTTTATGTATCTCATTTTTGAATTAACTTAATTCCTTCAAAAGTTACAGCCGTTTAAAGTTTGTTGCAAGACTTATACGGCTTAGTATAATTAATTTTTATTTCTGTTATTTTAAAATTCCCAATGCGGTCTTCTACCTGAATCACTGCAATTCCAATGACGTTGAGCAAGACAGCAGGAGAACTGTTCAACAGACCATGCGCGGTGACCGCCACTTCCGCCACCAGAACGAATCCAACCACCACGAGACCATCGCGAGACATGGTATCACAGCACGACTGGTAAATGATACACGCGTGCGCTGTCAGGACGATGTACAGTGTAATAACAAGAGGGACCGTGGACTGAGCGCTGCCGGGCAAATTGTGGAAAAGCGTGCAGAACATGCTGTAGAAAAAGAAGGAAACGTACAATTTCGTCTTTCAGATTACACAAATTTTTATCATCATAAACTCATTTTGAACTCCCAAGAACCTTGAAGAAATTCCCATGTCATAAGTCCAGCTATTATAATCTACTGGCGACTGAATCTAATTTTGCTCCCTTTTGAAATGACTGTGTCCTGGAAATCCAGCATGCTCATACATATACATGTGTCTCTCTCTCAGTCTCTCTCTGTGTGAGTGTGCATTGCTTTTGCTTTGTTTTGATGATACATTGTTGTCACAAAGCGCAGGTGCAGATAATGGTACTGCAAATGCGGTTTGCAACCTTGGGATGTTCCGGCCTATGAGTGACTATAACACACCAATGGAAACAAGTGCTTTACAGTTATACACACAATAAATTTATTGGGACACGTGGGATGGGGGCTTAATTAATGTTGGTAAAATAGTCTAAATAACGTGTCAGAAGAGCTGGACAAATATTTCATACAGATATTATGACAATGATCAAATTCAAAAGATAATGCGTTTAACAACAGCTAAGATAATTACCCTGAAAGAAAAGGTTTCTGATTAATGCAATGAAATGACAATAAAATGGATTATAATATGCTACACTAAAACACAGATAAAAAGGTAATTGTATATCTCACCAGCTCTGCACTTAAAGAACGTTTCACACAGGATATATCCACACTCTTCCAATAATTACTCGAACTAAAATGTTACTAAAACTTGTCCTATATTCTGAATCCGTAATCTTGACGATGCTGGTCCTAACCGAAGATTGTTTGGTCTCTTGAGGAACTGGACTCCACAAAGATAATGTTCTCTTAAATTCACCACAGGTTACACTGTCAATACTGTCCTGGGCACAGCTACAGGATACACTCAATTACAAATATGTCCTTACTCCACATAAAAAGCACTGTCCACATCCACAAGATGACTACTAGTATTATATATAACTAATGTCCTGATAAGGCTCTGGTCACAGTCACAGGATACACAACAGGATCGAAATGTCCTAACAATATGCACAGGATACTTTAAAGCAGGTGGTTACTTTATGGTCTTGTCCTCTAGCCTTCTCGCTGTTCTGCACAATTCACAGAAACGCCGGGTACAATGCTCTACACGCGGACAGAAGCCTGCTTGGTCACGCTGAGACTTACAGGTCTAACACTGCCACGACAAGCGAGTACATCACTGAAAATTAATGAGTTCCTTAAGAACTTAAGATATGTGCAACATATGCACCGCGTACATGAGCTAATTTTAACTTTAAGCTTAGACTCACACGCCGCTCTAACTGAGCTTATTTCATGCTTTGACAAAGCAAGAAATACAGTAATTTACTATGACTAAGTCCTACGCGAACTTGAAAGTCATAAACGCTCTAAACACGAGCTAACTTAACACATCGTATAGGCTATGTTAATATACGTCTGTGTCTTACAATAAGAACGACAGACAGGTACACCACTCTACGTGAGCAGGACCTCGCTCCACACGAGTTAAATTTTAATACAGGCCTTAATAGACACTGTAAATACACGCCTGAGTTCTACAGGCAGGTACACTGCTTCGCACGAGCAGGACCTCGCAGTGAGTCTATCGCAAGCGGACTGACGACCCCAGATTTGCTCTGGAATATATACAGGAACTCAAAATTACAGAAAATTACAGAGGGGAAAACTGGGAGGTTCTAGCTAGCTCGAATTTGTGAGCCATAAAAACGTGCACAAAGATTCTACGGTGGCCAAACTCGGACGCTGGGGTATTAGGTGGACGGGTCAGAGATAATTGCTCCACCCGCAGGTAGCCCGAGACATAACTTCGAACAATAGATCAGGAAGGTGGACCGATCGAACGGGCAAGTGGACGGTCATTACGCGGCATTTCGTTACAATTGTTTTACAGCTACCGGTATACCTGGGGCAAGAATTGGGGGTCCGTTGAGCCACCGATGAGTATAATTAGTGCCTCGAAGAGGCCGTAAAAAATTGTGTTGTATGGACCCAAGGTGTACAGAAAGATGATCCCATGTGGGATTCGAACCTGGAACCTCTGGCACCCGGTTCAAGCAATCTAAACATTATGCCACACATGTTCCGGCCTGGACATCCTGCCTTTTACGATCCAGTTTTATGGATACAATCTTATTGTGAAAATCTGCTGTTTGAAACATGGACAGCAGTGAGAGGATATGGAGAGACTGAATTATGACAAGAACAGGTGCAACAACATTATAAATTTTAGTGGAAGCAAAAAATTGACCATATTTAATTTGTTCCACTGAATGCCAAATTTTTATTGAGAAACTAACTTGACCCCGCAACCCTGCTATCCATTTCCTACTTGTACTTGACATGGAAATCAGAATGAGAGAAGGCTGTAGGAATCACAATTTACAAACAACAAACCCTGCACACAAGACCCCGACTTTTTCGAAATTTGTGCGTCTTAAGGATAAAAGCAGAATATAGGTAACGTAGAAAAAAAGTCAAGGGTGAAAAAAGACGTGAGCTACAAAAAAGCAACAACCACAACAACAACAAACAACAAAACGTATGGTAAGGATTAGGCCTTAGAGATTGTGTTATAGGTATACAAGGAATTGTTATTGTAATATTTAGTTCAACACACAATGATTTTTTTGTCGAGATGAAAGAATCCAGCTAACAATAAATATCCAGCCCATCAAATCATCTTCGCTGACTAATTAAGCAAAGCCTGACATAACTTGACTTTTTTCCCACTTGACTTATTTTTAACTTGTCCCTTTTCCCGGCATTTGACTATTTTTTTCACTTGACTTATTGTTCGGCGCCCCCCTCATTTAATTCAGTTGTCTACTGTCCCATATTTGTCAAATGACATTTTAACTTTCCTTCAAATGCGACAATATAAAAATGAATGAATAAGTAAATAGATAAATGTAACCACCTGTAATAGTACGCTCGTAAATAACTTAAAACCAGTGCAGAATCCCGACCGACGATGTGATAGTCCTTGGTCTTCACACTGGCGACGATTTAAATAAGACACTCTGTGAAACTCATCTGCGATTTAAGTACTTGTATTATTGTTTTAAAAGTTATTGCATACACACACCCAAATCGTTCATGCACTTACATGCTAAACTTATAGCTTTCATTCATGAAGAAAAAAGAAATGATCCATGAAAAGAGGTGAAAGGATGAGACAAAACAAAGAAACGTTAGATTTACGGAACATGGGGAAGAACAAATAGAAGACGAAGAAGACAGATGGTGCCAGGAAAGGAGTACAGAGGTTTGAAGAGATCATTTTCGGCATACGTGGTAAAGAGTCACACAAAATATCCAAACTCACTTGTTACACCTGTAATGCAGAAGTCACCACAACTTGCTCGTAACTGGACTCCCTAGTTCAGGTGATGATAAGCAGAAAATCCTTTCATTTGCCTGGGTCAGCGGGGCAGAGTTCAAAGGCAAGACCAACAGATACATTATAAATGGCCAGAAAACACCCCGAAGGCTCTCATTATGTGTCTCATTATGTTAATGTCAGATGTTCGATGTTATCAGATGGACAATGGATAAACGGTAAATTGTCGGTAGTTTACGCCCTTGGAATCCATTCCTTCCCCCTGAAATCACCACATCCAATGCAGTATGCAAGAATTTAATTACCTCCACCAGATCTATATGCATCGAAACAATATCGAAAATTGAAGCCTTTGTTGTTGTTTTGTTTTAATTTAAGACTTAATCAGCTTAGTACAGTACTCGAATTGGTTTGACATTCTATATTTTTATATTTATTCAATTACTTTATTGGTTCAATTTTTCCACCCTATTACATTAGCACCGAAAGCTTGGTTTGCCTTCCCTTATTCTTTGCAGTTTATTGTATCGTTTCAGTATTATTTCTTATGCGAGGCTTTACTGCATGCAGCTTTTTCTTTTTGCCATATTTTGACTTTGCTTCAAGCTTTGCTGCGTGACCCCCATAGACTTTCTGTGGTTTTCTAATATATTCCAAACAAACAAGTCTTTTGTCCTTTCCTTCATATCGAAATTCAAAGTGTTTTATGTAATAAAAAGGGGACAGCTTTATTTGGCTCAGTCTTCGAAGACATCCACTACTTCTTGTTTTCTTGTTAAGAAAAAGACCAAATACGCAAAAATAAAATGTTACAATGAACTTGAACACATTTGGCGTTGCTCTCTGCTTTATTTATCGTTCAATTTCCATGTGCTGGTGTAAAGAAAGTAATAACCGTGTAATATTTTAACCCATATAGAAGTATAGCGAGCATTTCATTCTTTAAATTGGCGGTGTTTGAAGTGAATTTTGTCTCGAAAGGCGTATGATGTCTTTTTTCATAACAAGGAACAAAACCGATGTAAAAAGCCAGTCCGCCGGGGTGGGTGCATTTTACTTAATGGTACAGGTACATTATTTTTCTAAAATTTCATATATTAGTCTGAAAGAAGTCAAGGTGATTTCGTACAGACAGACAGACGACATACAGACGGACAGACAGATGGGCAAACAGTCGGGCAGAAAGACAGATATTTTGGTGAAATATGGACACTCCTCTAGAATAAAAAAAAGTCTACGACGTATTACATCTACACTGTTTCTCACACTCAGCCGGATTGCTTTTAAAGTGGCATTTCGTATACGAATCCATATCATTATGTATACTTATGCTGGATAACCAGCAATTAATTCATGGAACTGTTTTTATTCTGATAATGATATTTGATATGGGACATTTTTCTTACATTTAGTTCATTAAGTCAACAGTTAGTGAGATCAAACATGACCACTGGAGTTGTATTGAATATTGTATATTATTGATCACTATTTTTTTTCTACCAAAAGTGTGTACATGTAATGTGGAAGACAGATTTTTAATCTTTTCAGTCAAATCTTCTTAACTGTCATTTTTCCATGCGTCCACCTATCCAATCTGCCCATCCACCAATCCATCCATCTGTTTGTCCATCCACCAATTCAACCATCCATCCTCCTGCCATCCACCACCACATCCATCCATTCATCCATCCGTCTAGTTAATCAGATCGTGTCTGAGTGGACTTTGATTGAAAACGGTTGTGGTATTGTGTGAAAAACATGATTTTATTGTCAAATCACATCGCCATGCGAGACCACTTAGCAAAAAGAAGGTCTTTGTGATGTCTGAGAAACTATCTGTCTATAGATTTCCCTTGTGAAAGTCAACAACATAACTCAGACAGATCGAGGTGAAGCTCCATGCTTATTTCAGAGGCCAGGGTCAAAGAGGAATGACTTCTTCACATTATCTGTCTCTCAGGTTTTAGTTTCCATTACTACAGATGTCACAGAAGTAAAACAGACGAGAAACCGATGCCAATAGGATAAAACAGCAAGCTGCTAGGTTAATTGACAGTACTGACTTGATTTTAAAAGACTACTGCAGTTTCACATCACTATGTACAGACTAGTCAACACAGTTTAATAGAAAATTCATGTTTTATTCACAACTGAAGAAAACTGTAAATTACATGGGAGAATAGTGTAAATATGAAATCTCTTTTACACTTTGAATGCTAGCAAAGCATCTTAAAAAAGCTCCAATATCACCAGATACAGAAAATGCAAATCAACGTACAATACTAATGATAGCAAATGTGGTTCGAACAAAGAACCAAACCGGTATGGAATTACAGAAAATTACAATTACCATGAAATCTCTCACTATGTCATTTTTCGGAATTGCAATCAACAATTTTATTATTGTTATAATTGTAAACACATCATCATAAATTAACATAGGGGAATCCAAAATAATCAAACAATTACATATAAAATGCTGTTGCTGAGACAAAAGCAGCTCTTATACATGTACATCGTCATATTTCACTCCAAGCATCCATTCACATGGACATTCATGGAAACATCAATTCACCCTCAACAAAAATAGTAATGCTTCTTGTTTTCAATAAAAGCTCTTAATACATGGATCTGCAGAAACAACATTTCACCACAATACTTTTGGCACAGTCATATTGCGCAATCGCAAGGTCTCAGGATCCTAAACCAACAGCTGGCTCAAAATATCATTATCAACTTGGTTCTCCGAAGTAAAGAACAAACAAAAAAAAAAACCTTCCCCACTACATTTTCACATAAAAGTAATGTATTCATTGAAATTGAGATTATAGAACATCCATACACTAACCTGAATATAAAAAACAATAAAATAAAGCACAACAAAGACAAAAGCAGGAAATGAACAAATGAAATAAAAAGTAAGGAGAAAAAAATTGTAACGTAAGAATCACAAAACCAAACATGTAATCATAATAAAAACAACAAATTTCTCTCCCAATAATCTAGTAATCTTATGGCTCTCCACTTCTTTAGAAATTGCCAAAATTCTTAAAACCCACGGCTAACATAAAGCCATGAAAAAAAAAATAAATTTTGACTCTAAATGCAAAAACAAAATACTGTTATATAGGCTGCAAAATATATGTTTGTCTACATTCAGTCACACAGTACCAACTTAACTATAATGTGCTAGTCTGAAGTCTGCAGAAAATTATAGGAAAAGGAAAATGTAGTCTGTGATGGTTTCCCAGGGCGGGAGATTTTGAACCACCACTTTTAACTGATTAGCATATTTCTCAGTAAAATCTGATTTTGCATGGCTGTGGTATTTAGAACACTTAACTCTTTACTTTGTTTTTGATGATACATTAGTGTACAATCTAGGACACTATCAGACCATTTATGTTTTTTATTTTCATTGAGATCAACTCTTATCCTTTAATTCTCACTGACACAAATTATAGTGTATTAAATCCAAATCTTTTGCATTAACACAAATGAAAAAAACAACAAAAACATGCAATTTCCACAGTGTGTAAGAGGACTACTGAAAGTTGTTTTTATCACAGAATAGAATAATTTTTTACTTTCCAGAAACAGACTTTGACCCTGTAGTTGTCACATATTTATTTATTGTCTCATACAATCAAATGAGCTGATTTCTTCCATCACTTACTGCATAACACATAAAAAGAATGGAAAGACAAATAAAAAACAACCTATGATAATGTTAAAGTCAACATAATCAATGAAGGTGGTAGCTCAAATTTAAACTAATTAAATGCATAAAAAAAAAGGCTCCAATAACTCTGTTCAGCACAATGTTCTTGATGCCTCATATTTTAAAAAAAAACAAACTATAAATATGCCAAACAAGCAACCAAAATATTGTAATAAGGATGAAGATAAAAAAACAAAAACATATTCACAAATCATGACAACAGCTTGACTAAATTCATTTATGTCAAAACAATGGTTGAAAGACATGTTGATATGGAATCTTTCTCTCATTTGACGTTAAGTCATCATTGGCCTCTTCCAAGTTCAGTTTTATTACGGGAACACACTCAAGGGAAGACATACATAAAGAAATTGGCTCTTTGACAGCAATTCCATCATTTGCCACATGTTACCTGAAATAATCTCCATTTCACATCAAGGCCACAAGGGAAAACAGTCACAGTCACAAAAATGTAATATTGAGAAAATCGATTTTTCAAGTTTGAGAGTACACTTCTTACTTCTTCAAACTGTGAGAATGACTTTGCAAAATTTTGTGACTGCAGCTCATATTCCAAACAATGATTTCACAGAAATGATACCAATGAGCCAAGCTTATACCTACTGGGGATAAGGGCCAAAATCACTATTCATGACTATGGCTGATTTTCCCCTGACATCTTCATTAATTTAGATGCAAATAAATTTAAGAAATTAGAAAATTTGAAAATAATAAACCAAAAATTTGGCACTAATGCTCCATGCAATCCTGTTTATAACAGACTGCCTCCCAGAAAACATTAAAAATGGACACTTGCAATAATCATAAATTCATGAATACTGAAATGGTATAAAACATCTTATTTTCTAGAAAACTGCCTGAAAACTTTTTTTTAAAAAAAAGGGATAAATTATTCTGATGGGAGATTTAGAAAAATGAATGTATGATAAAAATAACCCTGCACCTTCCATAGAAAATATAACAAATAACACTGTATGACAATATTTGATGGAGGTGAACATACAGTTTTGTGGGGGATGAGAACATTGAAAAGTACACAACAGAAATATTCTTGAATGTGACAGTACCATTATATCTTCCCTCTATCAAAAGACTGAGAAAAGTTCCTTGCCAACTAGGATTCCATATGTGGCATTTGTCCTATCAAATATTAAATTTTGGTCAGAGACATTGTGGTGTACTCACTTTGACACTCACCATGAAACAAACAGCGACCTGCACATACAGTATGTTGCCACACATCAGAGCAGTTTTCATTCATCAATTTTATAGAATAAAACTCGCTTTTCTCTGCTAGCATTAGCTTGGACTATGGATAAACAACTGCAGGGATCTGATAATCTGAGCAATGGCCAATGGACTGCTTAGTTCAAGAATCAATAGCTGTCTCTTGCCAAAGATAAATTAATATTCAAGTGATAGATCTGGTATTTCCAGAAAACAAACAAAACTGCAATTTTTACTCCAACATCCTTCTGTTAATTCATTCCCTACTTTTGTGGGTGGGGACAGGAACTCTCAACACTATCCAGTTTGAAATTTAAGTGTGGTTCAAATATGTTGTTTTTTTTACTCAGTTTGAACACCAGACAAAATAAATTATACGTCAAAATAAAGTAAAATCAATGAACTAGGTTAGGATTCAATATTTCAAAATGTGGGCTTAGATAATAGTGTTGGCAAATGTAGTATATATTCAAGCTGAATATTTGGCTTTCTGTGGTGAAGCGAAAACCCGCAAATGAGTTAATCTCAGGTCACTGGACAAACAAAAACAAAAAATGGAGAAAATTATTACATTCGAGCCATTAGAACTTAACATAATGCCTTATAAAAATGTGCATGAGTGTGCCACCTGGCTGTGGTCAAGTCTCAGCTGTAAGTGATGCTTACATTATCACATTTTCACTTAACATGACCATACGAGTCTTCTCCAGTTTCCAGTGGTTGCTGTAAAAAACATTATCTATAATCCACAGAAATCTCACATTTACCTAAAATGCCAAACAAGCAACAAATAAGAAAACAAAAAGACAAATGTATCATCATCCATCTCAAATTTGTATTTGTATACTTCTTTGATCCCATTTGGGAAATTTTACAACTGGAGCAAATATGTTGTCGCCACAGTACAGTGCTGTTCAGCAGGGGGGTGTCTGCATTTCAATGATTTTTGCTGGGTTTAAGTTATGGATCACTGCTCTTGGTGACATCTGTATTCCTACAAAATAATTTATTGATAACAATCTTTCATAGTTTTGAAATTACATGTTCAGGGCAGAAACATTTTTGCCACATGCTTGACTGTAACAAACTTCAGCATTCACCGAAACTTTGATTTTATGCTCTCCGTCAAACTAAGGAAAATGGTTGATATGTGTGTATAATAAGATGGATGACTGAATGTATGACAAAAAATTCTTGGTTGGATGAGCTCACAGCCCATCTGAATTAAGGGACACCATCAGTTTTGCACCACCTGAAAGACTGGTGTCTTCTTGTGACAAGTTTCACCTGAGCACAGTGAAAGGTCGGCCAGTTGTTGACTCAACTTTGTCAGTAGTTCTGGTGAAGCTGATTTGGCAATGTTCACTAACTCAAGTGGGTCTTTCTTCATATCATACACCTCCACAAAGTTCTGAAATATCCAAGAGTGAACACGATAAAGATTTCAATATTCATTTACCACTTTGATTTAACATTTTACATGATGGAAATACATGCCAATTCTCCAAATCACTTCAAAACTGAGAAAATCTGGCAACAAACTTCAAATGTGCACAAAGAAATCATCATTTTTGTCAGCCAATGAATCTATACCAAACTTTCACTTTCAATTTTTCAAGTTGAAGTTTTTTTGGATTTTTCTTGTGTTATCATTATTTACACTGTAAGCAGTGTTAAAAAAAAAAAAAAAAAAACTGTTAGGTGAAGACAGAGCCAGCAGTTGGATGTGGCATTAACGATACTGAGGATAAAATAAGCAAGCCGCACGATCTGGTGGTAGTAGTACTGAATAGGCTAACCTAACCCCACCTTCCATTTCTCTGTAGGTAAAGTAATCTCAACTTTAAAAGACTTCCAATTAATAATTAATCCTGAATGTTTTTCAGCAGAAACAATCAAGCAAAATAATGGTTTTGAATTCAAAGAATGATCCCGTAACATCACTGCACATTTTGTGATGTAATTCAAAAAAGGAAATTAAAGGGCACAAAAAACATACGCTGGTGTCCTGTAAAGCACAGTACTTGTAACTCTCGGCCTGTGTCTCATATCGTATACAGCCATAAGTGTTGTTCCATGCATCTTCACATACACAATGCTTATCGCAGTTCTGGAGAGAAAATAATAAATTATTTCCACTGAATGCAGTTTCAAATCAATAATCTGTCAAAGAAGAAAAAAACTCCCCAAAAGTAGGCACAGCTTTCTGCCTTTATAAGAAGATAAGAAAAGGCAATCAAATTATGAAATTCTGCAAAGTTACTTTGTACACTTTATGCAGCAGCACTGAGTTGAATACTGACTGCATATTTTCTTTATTGATACCCTGCTAGAGTAAGTGGAATGCTTTGCTTTTATTACCAACCATGTCCATAATCAAGTGAAAATGCATCAAAGCTTGGTAGGTGTGGATTTCTGAATTTCCCATGATTAAGTCTGTTCATACACTGTGTGATTCTGTGCTGACATGTTATGAAAGAATAGTAAACTTTGACAGACCCCACCAGTTATGAATGGTGAAATGGGGAGATTAGCTTGCTGACTACTTTCACCACAACAGTTGCCGTAAAAATCATTGCTACAGAACCTACTTTTCTTTTACCACAACTTCTTAATATTTTTTTTTACTGGAGCAGATGCGGTAATTCACCTATGTGACACTGTATTCATTTCCCTTCATGTAGAAAGTCAAGATGAACAGGAAGCAAGCTAAGATAATTATAAAACCACCAATGGGGGTGAAAGTGACTGTTTTGGCATTTTGCAACTTGTTTAACAAGTCCAGTGCTAAATGTGACTTGGATAATAACAGTTTCTTAAAGACTGGGACACTGTTTCTGATGCAAAACCATTCTCCAAATTTCATCTCCCTGCATTAACTAACAAAGGTGTAGTGCTTTCTTAAAAATGAAAACTTGAAATGGCTTGTTGACTGGGGATGACACAAGGAAAATGACTAGTAGTCAATGAGTCAAAATTGGGTTAAATGTAGACAGAGCAACCTGAGATAGACAAATTGACTAGAAAGTATTTTTTGGGGGGTATTTCATGATAAGATATTTCATATTTGATGTAGAATGAGCTCCTCTTCTAATTGCACCAAAAAAAAACAAATGTTGCAAAAACTTCTGTGATAGGCCTTGGTTTATGCCCATAACTATTCATGTAGCATGCTGAACTCCATAGTTGTCGCTCACATATAATCCCTGATCCTTGTACTGAGGACATCCAGGCACTTGTTCTTGGTGTTCTCCATGGTACTCCACCAACACTGTGGATCTGAACTGATGGGTCTCTCCTGTCAGGATGGGCTTGAAACTCATACCATCAAACTTGAGAGGAGCATCAAGTCCAGCAATGTCCAGAAAAGTCGGAGCCAAATCAATGGCCATCACACTTTCCTGGACACAGGAAAAACATGAATGTGATAAATGTGACAGCTTAATTAATTGGATACTGTATGGATGCAGAAATATAAGTTGCATTTTCCTTACACAATTCAATTTGTAAGAAGCTTTTGTCTACCGTGGTATTTTGAGTCTTGCAAATGAAATTACTCTGCACTGCGTGTAAATTAATCTTGAAAATTTCCGGACTGAAAAGTTAAGAAAAGCTTTGTAGTTACCTATTTACAAGAGATTAATAATAAAAAAAATGGTCTACAAATATCAACAACCTCTCTAAAACTTGTATCATAAACTACAGTGCACTCTCCCGATAACGACATGGCTCGGGACCAGAGGTGCATGTCGTTATCGGGAACATGTCGTTATTCGGAGATTTTCAAGATGGCGGGAAAAGGGGTGTGTCCACATCAGCCAGAATTTGCAGCTTGGCATCTATTGTCAGTATCTTTCTTTTTTTAACAGCAGCTGTCAACATCTTGGGGTGCGTTATTGTTCTCGGGTGAATACAATCGATTCAGCGGTCAGCGATGTGATGACTGACTCATTTAATGCGCGTCACCCTTTTTGTTCCGACGACAATAGACACAGGTGTGTTTTCATTGGCCGATAACAAAGCGATCTCATTGGCCGATAACAAAGCGATCTCATTGGCTATGAGGTGCCTCTGGTAGGACATTTCATTGGTCGGAAAAGAAGTGTTTTTATTGGCTCAGAGAATGAAATGAAACTGACCGGAAACAATATTTTAGCTATTTTTATTTTTGTATCTAGCAAAGTCACAGCCGATTATTGCTAACTCAATGTCGTTATCCGGAGAGTGGTCTAAAAAGTATGTCGCTATTTAGAGAGTTTTATTACTAATAACATATAGTAAAAAAATCGGGACCGGGGGTCAATGTCGTTATCGGGAGAATGTCGTTATTCGGAGATGTCGTAATCGGGAGAGTGCACTGTATCTAATGCGCATCACTTTTGGAATTCTCTGAAGCAGTCTTAGAGACAGACTGAAAATTTTATAGCTTTCAAACATTAAATAAATATCCATGAGTGTTTTTGTTTTACTTTTATTTTAATTGAATAAATATATATCTGTGTGTGTGATGATTCAGTATCGATCACTGAATTTGATAAACCGCTTAGAGCCTGGTAGTTACACGTATCGCCTGCTGTATACCCATGGTAAAAATGGCCCTTTGGGCCACAATAATTGGGTCCGAATAGCTGTCACTATGACAACCGGAAACTAAAAACAGTTTTACTTAGGATGCTGAAACAAGCTGTGCATTTATCATGTAAAAAATTGTATTTTTTGCTGTTTTTCTATTTTCTTCAATTTTTTTTCAGCCACCTTGTTTAGACATAAAATTCATTGAATTTGTTACCATCTGAAAGGTAAATCATTTTTATTTATGAAAATATTTCTTGGAGGGTGACTGAAGTAAACTTGACTATGTAATGGCAGTTTTCATGAAGGTCCTTGATTTATTTAGAGTAATTGTCAGGGTTTAAGTAATATAAATGCCGTGCTGGGTCACGACTTGTAAGGAGTTGATTTTTCACGGTCTCGTTGATTATAACCAGCGTAATTTGTCCTTGAACTGTCCTCGTGAACAGTTTGTTTTTGAAACATTTTTTCTTAGAGATGGAAAGAAAGTGGGGCGAGATAGAATAAATGGATAAGTTAGGAGTGACAGTGCAATTCTCGACCCCGTGATTTTGATGAACACTTAGAAGGGAAGAGAAGGGGTGAATAAGGATAGATAGTTTAAGACGCTTAGTCGCGTTCAGAAATTCGTACATAAAATGTAGAAAGCACGAGGGTCTAAAGATTTCAGTAATTGTTTTGACATTTTAAATTGACCTTGTCTGTTTTTGGTACAAGGCCGTGACCAACTCCCACGTAGAATATATTAATACTGCGAGATGAGCTCGCATGGATGCACCAATCAAATCTAGGGATTTGGACGGTAATTTGCAGGTGGCTGCACAGTATAAAAGCGTAGCCATACCCATGTCCATTACTCCATACAGAAAATTCCAATCTGTGCAGGCGTCAGCACGATTCTGCCTGAAGAATCATAAGACTGTTGATTCATGTCTAGTCCACTATAGACATTGAGATGAAGCCATATGCTTGAATGAGATATGCCCACTGCTATTGTCTACTGTTCCCTGGTTTTTCTAATACCAGGGACCAAGTGTAAGTGTTTGTCCTTTGATGATTCAACAATGAACGAGGAACTGAACATAATTTATCCAGTAGGACAGGATTGCCGCATATGCTAGGAGTGCTACCCAAGAATGCAAGACAAAGATTTATATTGACTTGCCACTAGTATGAATGTTTGGCATACACATCTGTGAATTGGGATTGATTTGTCTGGATGAGGCTGGGGATTGCCAGCCCATCCTAGAGTAGATCCAATAGACTTAACTACGTCAGTTTATATTGACGAGCTTGATCCATTATAAGCGGTAGGCACAAATAGCTGAGATGACATCGTCGCCAGAGACATTAGTATATTGCTTGATAGATAGTAGGCAGACTATATCTGAGAGATATATAACTAGTACTTAAATTGTTAGTGAGTCAGAATGATCATAACCTTATAGGAATCTAGAGAAGACTTCTAGTGACATATTATTGAATTTTCATTTGATGCTGCTGATGTTGTCTTTTAGTATGTAATAGATCTAGACAAAATTGTTAGGAAATTTAATGTAATTAAATTTGTGGCCCTGCAGGTCTGTTTATGAAACTTATTCAGATTGTTCTTAGTGTGTGGCATGGTACGAAAGAGTAAATAGTAAATACCTCTCGATTTAAAATGCAGTCATAATTCCATCATTGAGAAGACCCTCTTCATAACAGCTAGAGGGCACTACCACCCAGTACCAGATTTGTAACAGTAATTCCCCTAGCGCTGGGAAGTTAATGGGATGAAGCGCTTTAGAAATGCTACATATTATTATTATAATTATTATTAAATTTCCAGCTTACCTCACATGTAGAATTTGCCTTGATACCTGGTCCTCTCACTAACAATGGGACTCTGATATCAAAGTCATAGAGTTGTCTCTTGTCATAGGGTAAGGAGAACTGACCTGCGACAGAAACAAGAAAATGGGATGGTGTCAAAACATTTAAATGGTAGCAAAACTGGACAAAGATGGTCAGAGAAAAGAAAGACAGGAATGGACCTTACTGACCACTAATAACTAAAACAAAACTTCAACACTTACCTACTATCATGATCTCAAACTATAGATTAAATTATGACAAATGAAGATCACTAAATTACTCTGAGATTCAAGACAATGATAATTAATTTGTGAAACACATTGCTTAGTATTCATTACAGAATATTATTTCTGTTTTGTGCACTTTTCTCTTCTAATGGAAACATGAGTCAACATTTTACATGTAAACACACTTTTTTTTTTTTCAGATTTACTTTGTACCAAATCATTGGTTTTTAAATTGAAATGATGTCCAATGAAATTGCTGATGTTAAAAATAGACAATTCCAGTAGAAAATATGAAAAGAAAGAAAAACTTCATAATTAGAAACCGGAAGTTCCTACAGAATTCTCTGAAGCAGTCTTAGAGACAGACTGAAAACTGAAGTCAGTGGTGGATTTAGCATGTTTAAGTGGCATAAATGGAAATAAAAGGTTTGCCTAAGCATTCATTCAAATTCAAAACCCATGTCACAACCTTCTGGCTCTTCAATGGTCTCTTTCTGGCAACAATGACAATCATATTTCCATTAGCTGCACAGGCCACAGGTTACTGTTTGTACTTGAAATCAAAAGGTATTGGGAGACAAGAAATTAAACTATTTCTGCCATACATCTTTTTCTCAGATGCAACCCATCAAATCCATTGCTTATGAGGAAGAAGGAAATAACAAAAGACCATTGAAAGAAAGTGGCCCATGAAATAAGTGCTTCATATGATTGCTTCCTGACATCAAGGATCCAAATTCTTTCATGACCTTGTACTATTGTTTTCACTCGAAAGGTAGCTAAATTCTAAGGTTGCAAAACCAAAACACTCACTAAAATACTTCATCTCAACATGCTCCATATCACCTGCCACTAATCTGTATCTCAATTTGTAATGTCAGCACATTTTCTAATCATGCCAAATGGAGTAATCAACAAATCAGCCACAACAGTGACCACATTGCTCTACATACTTACCCAAATGATAACCATTATCGGAAGAGAAGAAAATGAATGTGTTGTCAAGTTCACCCATGGATTTCAACTTGTTGATCACATCTTCCACCATATCATCCACGGATAACAATGTTCTCCATCTTGACACAAAAACAATGAATCAAATGTGATAAAAGTTATCTGTTTTTATGTAAGGGCGTGCAGCTTTAGAATTCTTTTCTTCCTTCACAAAATGCATTTGATAATTTTGTCAAGAGACACTACCAGTAAACACCAACTCTTTCATTTATTGAAATGTATTCTGAATTTGCTTAGTAACTGCATAAAATTAGACAAGTGTCTAGGTTTACAAAATCAGATGTTTGTACCCAATGCATTGTAAACTGTCTTCCTATACAGTATATGTCTTTGAATTTTACAAAAAGATTTTATTATAACAATTTGGCTTGTCTGAAACCCAGAGTAAATCCACACAAAATGTATCGAATAACTTTAACACTTATGGAGCATTGTAACATGTTAGCAAAATAACACAAAACAAATGCAGATGCACATGCAGTTTGATAAATCAGATCACTAAATTGAGTGTAAGATTTTGATTTCCTTCTCCAATCACTCTCTCTGTCTTGCCAAGTCCCTGGATTCCAATTTTTACACTAAGAAATTTGAATGTGAAATGACACACCTGTTTCTAAACATGTCATCAATGGAAGAAATTGTGTCATTTGGCATGGGCGTGATGGCTCGCTCTATCAGCCAGTGCTTGTCCTGAAATTATTCCCATCAGCAAAGTGGAAAGTTGACTGAGCAAAACTTCATAACTATGTCAGTTTTGACATAAAAGCAAGTGTAAGTTTAACAGACTACAAGCAATATAATGTCATAAAGAAAACGACTGATTTTGCAAAGTTAGACAAAAATAACCTATCCTGAAATCAAAAACTTTCTTGAAAATTGCAGCAAAAAAGATGAACCTAATAAGACTGACTTAACTGAAATAGATTAGAAGGTGACTTTTATATCAGGCACCGAAAGCACACCAAGAACTAAAATTCTTACAAAACCTAGGCAATGAAGACTGGCTAAACACAAATAGGATTAGGTAACAGCACTAACTTCAGCGTTCTACTGATTCATAAAAACTAATTCTCCAGCTATTTTGATTTAAAACATAAAATAATGTAAAACTGCCAAGTTCAATAATTATAATATCATATAGCAAAACTTACACTACAGGATGCATGTTGATACTAGTTCTCACAGATCAATAGGCAACAGATCCGAGCTTCACAATTTAGGATAGCCTCTTGCTATTTTGTGTATGTCATGAAAGAAAGCTGTTTCAGTTTCTTGGCTACAAACCTTACAAAGTTTACCCTCATTGAAGAAATCACTCATGGCAGCTACATCTAAGTCTAAAAGCCCTATAAATGACTAGTGCTAGAACACGCAAACAAATATCCTGAAAGAAAAAATCAAAGAAAGCAACTCACTTTTCCATGAATGTTAAAGTGCTTTGTTCTTGGTGCTTTTTCTTTGGTAAAGTTTTTCATATATTGTGGTGCAGAAGTAAAAGGTGCATGGCATGCTGGAGTTGACAACATCATGAAAAAGGGATGGTGAGAATTGCCTCTACTAATAAGGAACGTCATTGCTTTCTTGTGCTGAAATAACAAGGACAAAGCCAATAGTGTACTACTTCATATTAAGTTCAATGAACATATACATGTATTACAATGATCTGTGAATGATTTTGTCACTTCATAATATAACCTAAGTAATTCTTATTTCCGTCTGACACAAAATATAAAAATACAGAATAAACGACAATATTAAAAAACTGCTCCAAAATACTGATTTTGTGGCCCTCACATACATTCTCAAATATTTTACAACACAAAAGTCAAGGACAAACTCATCCTGCCTCATCGGCCACTGCATGTTTCACTCCCTATTTCACTCACCATCAACTTTCTACTCAGACTACGATACCGTTTTTATGCAGACAATTCACAAATACATTATTAAATTTACAGAAATGGTACACATAGTAAAAAGGTGAGCCAGTAGAAGACAAATTATTATTTTTCATTAAAGACAAGGTTAAGAGTAGAATGAAGGAAAAAATCTTCATTTCATTTCAAAATTGCAAGTAGCCTCAACTTTCCAATAAAAGTGACAGACACAACCTTATCCCCCTGAGCACATAATAAACTGACCTCATGTACTACACTGTGTTATCATCAAGTTTTAACAAAGCTACGACAATGACTGCCATAATCACACAAGGACAAACCACCAAACACAAAAATTAGCAATCTGAAGACATCTTAAGCCATTCAGAAAATAGTTTTCATCTCATATTTACTATGGTTATTCCATTTATGAATTAAACTCAAGTGAACTTACATACAGACTGCACAATTAGACAGTTTAAAAACTTAAATTTTGTTAAACTGAAAATATTTTGGTTTCACAGAACAATGGTAATAAAATTACTTACAATAATATCTGTTAGATAATCGTTCTGGTAGTCATCACCATGCTTTTCTGCTTTGCCATTGACAGACAGTGAATAGTTGTAATATCTTGAGTTTCCCACCTGTAATATTGGAAGATATACTCATTGTGAGGTAAAAAAATATCACCACTGGAAATACATTTTACAAAAGAAAAAATTCCTAAAATTGTCTAATGTTTACTACAGCTAAGAACTACATACTTGTGTCAGATGTGGCCATTAAATCCCTAGTGTAATGTTAAAACCTCAGACGGTCAACTAAATTTGGCCAACTGTCATCTGTTTTGACAAGACATTGTGTATAGAGGAGAGCTGAAACGAGTGAAAAAGCAAAATTATATAATTAGGCTACATAAAAATAATTAGATTTTCAGTAAATAGTCATAATGCAAATAGTTTTCACTGTTTCCTGTTCACAGATTTCTTATTTTAATTTGTATTTTCTGATCAAGCCTGCATTTTTTTCGTCATTAGCCATAGTGAGTTCAGTCTAGCCAGTTATCTGACTATACAACTTCCCTTTCTGAAAGATGAGGTAGTCCACACATTCTCCTTACTAATGACCAATGTTTCATAATAATGACCACCGTACATAGACAAAAACAATAATAAAACAGAAAAAGTAATTAAACCTGGTAGACTTCCGGTGACGGCTTTGAAGTCAAAGCCGGCAGATACACTGGCTCTGCACATTTGGAAGTATATCTAGGTGCAGAGGGATTTTGTGTTATCGTTTCCATAGGAGGATTCCGGTAAGTGGATCTTAGTTATATGTGGAATTTTCTCTAAAGCGCTCGACTGCTCTTTTTGCCTATTCTGCGCTTCTGTTTGTCATGCTCAGCTCACTTATCAAATTTTAGCTGTGCAAGATGGCGGATTCTAACACGGCGAGCGGGGCTAGTGCGGATATAACTGGGCGCGGGGTGTGCTTTATCTTGCACTCAACTATTGCCCCTCCAGATGGTAGTTTAATTAAGGGACTAGACTTGTGTAGAGCCTGTGAGGCTACGACAGGTCCTCAAGGTATTGAGGGAGCTCAGAAGATTGGGGGTTTATGGAGGATTTATGTAAAAGGGGCGGGGGCTAGACAAAAATTGCTTACTCAAGGGATTATCTTCATGGGCCAATCGGTGTCACTATTGGCAAGAAATCCCTTTGCTTTCTCGGATACAGGACGAAGCACTACGAAGATTATTATCGGAGGTATACCTCTGTCGGTAAGTAACGAGGAGATAGAGAAGGCGTTAACTGTCAAAGGGGTAGTGCTAAGGTCAGCAATAAAAGAGGAACACTATAGAGACGAGAACGGAGGGTGGACTGGGTATAAAACAGGCAGGCGCTTTATGTACACAGACATCCCTGCAATCAATTTAGAAGTTTCCATCCCTATAGGTATATGGAGAGGGACGGTTTATTACAGGGAACAGATCCGACCATTACGACACCCAAAGAACAGTGACACTAACAGGACACCAGTTGACGATGACAACGACAAAGGGGAAAACATATCAGTGACACACAATGACATTCCAAACACAGAGCACGACTCAGACAAGCACACAACAAACACAAGTATTCGCTCACCTACTTATGCAGATACAACTAGCCAGGGAACACACAACAGTAGACCAAAAACAAAAGACAGAACAGGTGAACGAGGAACAGGTAAACAAACAAACATAAAACAAATGATGTTAAACCGCTCACGGAGTATGTCGTGTCGAGGACAACAACACTCACACAGCCTACAGAACAAAAGAGCCGGCGACACAATTGATTCACCAAATGAAAAAGTGAGGAGACAGGAGGAGGAGGAAACAGAAGGCTGCGAGCACAGCCAACAGGGAAAGGAAACCTAATTTGAACCCCCGTCGTGTGTGACAACCGGGAAACGACAAGGACCGATAAAGGACTACGCTTTCAGAAAAACCCCCATGCTGGTATTGTCTCTGAACTGCAGAGGCTTAAATAAAAAAATTAAACGTGTATTTATTTTTAAAAAATGCAGAAAGTACGATATCGCATGTTTACAAGAAACGCATGTTACAGATGAACAGGGAGAAGAGTGGAAGAAAGAATGGGGAGGAGAGATGTTCTATTCCGCTGGTACAAACAGAAGTAAAGGCCAAATCATACTCGTCAATAAAAATTTTAGTTTCGAAGAAATCAGACTGGTGTATTCATCCGCGCGGGTTTTAGGTATCAATATTAAAATACGGGGATCAGAATTTTCCATCCTCAACATATACGGCCCAGTAATGAAAGCAGAAAAAGCATCGTTTATATCTCAGCTGACCCAAACACTGTCTTTATATAATAATAAGATAATATGTGGAGATTTTAATATCGTTCGGGATAATAACCTAGATATTGTAGCTGGAGAGCCACATGATCGAAAAGAAATTCTCGAGCTACAAAAAATGACTGACACGCTAGACTTGTTCGACGCGTGGCGTTGCTACCATGGGACCGAAAAGGATTACACTTGGGCCAGAAAAACACCTTTTATAGCTAGAAGGTTAGATTACATATTTTGTGATAACAACCTATTAGCCCACATCGAAAATGCTTATCATGAAATTGTTACACTCAGCGACCACAAAGGGGTCATAGCAAAAATATGTACTGCTTCATTTAAAAAAGGACCATCAATCTGGAAATTCAACAACTCACTGCTGGAAGATGATAATTTCATTCTGGAAATGAATATGCTCATTGACGTTTTTATTCGGGACAACTTAGAGCTTGAGCCGACTATTAAATGGGAACTTTTAAAAACTGAAAGGAAATCTCTCTGCATACAATATTCGAAAACAAAGACCCAGCTCAGGAAAAATAAAGAACGAGATTTAGAACTAGATATTGAAAGGGTAAATAAGCAGTTACTCGCAGAACCGAGTAATGAAAACCTACAAAAAGAAATGGCAATCTTAAAACAGAACTTAGAAGTATTTCTTTTATACAAAGCAAGGGGGGCTCAGATAAGATCGAGAGTTAAGTGGATAGAGGAGGGCGAAAAGAACACAAAATACTTCCTATCATTAGAAAAGAGAAAGGGGACTGCAAACACTATTTATGAACTAAGGGTGAATGATAACGCCTTCAAAAAGCCATTAGAAATATTGAATCAGATTCGACAGTTTTTTGAAAACTTGTATAAGAAAGAGAGTGCAGAAACCGATGTAAAGTCATTATTGAATAGCTATTTAGAAAATATCGAATACCCAGTATTAGATGAAAGCGAAAAAGAAATAATGGAAGATAAGATTACAGTAGAAGAACTTGGATACGCACTATCTAAACTTAATAATGAGTCAGCACCTGGGAGTGATGGACTGACGACTCCCTTTTATAAGTGTTTCTGGGGACGACTGAAAACATTGTTGTGGGAAAGTCTGTCCGACTCAGTGATAAAGGGAGAGCTTACAACAACGCAAAAAAGGGGCGTAATTACACTACTGCATAAGGGAAACAACTTAGAGAGAAATAATATAAATAATTGGAGACCAGTGAGCCTTACTAATACAGATTATAAAATTTTCTCTAAATGGTTAGCGCTGAAACTTCAAAGGGTTATGGAGAAACTTATACATAATAATCAGGTGGGTTTTATCAAAGGCAGATCGATCTCAAATTTGATTCGTACTATAGATGATTGTATGACCCTATTAAGGAAGGAGGAAGATGGGGCAGGTATCTTAGTCTCGCTAGATTTCCAAAAGGCGTTCGATAGTATTGATAAAAAAGCAATCATATATGCACTTGAAGCTTTCAATTTTGGCAATAACTTTATTCAATATATTAAAACATTGATACGAAATACTGAAAGCTGTGTAAAAAATGGAGGCTGGGTCTCAAACTGGTTTAAAACGGAACGCGGAGTGAGGCAAGGCTGTTGTGTCAGCCCTCTACTTTTTATTTTAGTGGCAGAAATTATGGCCATTAAGGTAAGATATAATTCGCATATAAAATGCATACAATTAAAAAATACCCTGGATAATAAATTATACCAATACGCAGATGATGTAACATTGATGTTAAACCACACTAATGATTTGAGAGAAGCTCTTAGAGACATCGAAACATTCGGGGAATTCTCAGGGTTGAAATTAAATAAAAACAAATGCAAGGGGATGGAAATAGGTGATAGGATTGTGGGAACCTGTGATGTGGGAATATCGTGGCTTAAGAAAGGAGATAATATGAAAATACTGGGCATTTATTTTAATGCTGATCAAGAAATATCATGCGTAGAAGAGAACTGGAATGAAAGGATAAGAAAAATTGAAGAAATCATTCAAAGATGGAAAAGACGCAATTTATCATGTTATGGTAAAATAACTGTGGTAAAGAGCCTTCTATTGTCACAGCTGAGCTACATAATACAGTCCCTGAGTTTACCGCAAAATATATTGCAAGAAATAGATACTAAGATATTTAAATTCATTTGGCAGAAAAAATATTCAAATAAGAAAGCATTTGAGAAGGTAAAAAGAACTGTAATTTGCAAAGAATTCTCTAAAGGAGGTTTAGGTATGATTAGTTTAAAGGATCAGCAGAAAGTGTTTCTAATGAAGTGGATGAAAGGGGTGACATCGAAAAGTAATAGAATGAATGAAGGACGTGTAAATACTTCTGAACACTTTTTCTCACAATTGGGAGGGAGCAAATACTTCGTAGAAGGTAATTTAAGCATCAAACATAAGGTAAAAATAAATAATATCAAATCTTTATTCTGGAGAACTGTAGCTAGTACCTGGATAGAGGCCAAGGATACAAAAGTAGTAGAATACGATATGGATAACCTCTCACAACAAGATTTATTAAATCAACCTTTATTTAATAATACATTGTTTCAATACAAAAGAAAACTCCTTTTTTTCCCAAAATGGATTGAAGCAAATATTAGATATGTATATGACATATGGAATGAGGAAGGGGTAATTAGAAAGGAGATAATACAGGAAAAGATAGGAAATTATCCAGGACTACTGTTTGAATATAATGCAATGGCAAATGCCTTTACGGAAAACCAGAGGAAATTATTAAACAGAGTCACAAAGGACATGATTAAGGAAGCAATAGTGAGATCCCGTAAGCTGCCTGAGCATGTAGAATCTTTCTTTGCCAAAACTAATAAGCAGATACGAAATTCGTTTTTAAACACGAGAGATGGCACTATTTGTGGAGTGAGCTTTTGGAAAAGAAAGATGGATATAGATATAACAAAATATTTTATGATAGCAAAGAATGCATCTCGTGAAAGTAGACTTAGGCTTCTTCACTTCAAATTAATACATAATATCTATCCCACCAACATACTACTTACACGAATAGGAATAAAATCATCGGAAAACTGTGCATATTGTAATGAAAGAGACTATATAGAACATTTCTTCTATCATTGTAAGAAAGTCAGAGAATTTTGGTATCATATTGGCCAGATCATCTTCATGAAAACAGGCTATAAATTAGACATGGACGAAGTGACAGCACTCTTTGGGATAGTTAAAGAAGACCATAACGAATGTACAAGTAAGAGGATAAATATTATAAATCACATTATACTAATAGCCAAATTATGTATAAGTAAGATGAAATATGGAACCATGAATAACATTTTCCACATCTTCGAAATAGAATGGCAGAATAGGGAACATTTAATGGAATAGCTATTTTGTACAGACAAGTTGTTTTTGATTGTTGGTGTGCCATGAGAGGTTTTGATACCCATAACTCAACTTGGGTTTCATTAGACTGATGACATTTGATATGACCGCATAATTAGCCACCAGTATCGAGAAAGTGATCATCGTCTATGGCATATTAAAAAGTTGTGTCTTGCAGAGAGTTAATAGAGATAACGTAGATGGCGGATGAAAGTGAAATAAAAGCAAAAAAAAAAAAGGGCAATGACGAAAGGTGAAAAATGCGAAACCAATTACATTCCAAAGTGCATGAAGTAAAGTTAGATTAAATACAGGTGTTCCTATTGTTATTATGATACTGATAGCTTAGACAATATTAAACACCTTTTTTTATGTCTCTGTGTCATTCATTGCATCTTTACCAGTAATTCATACACCTCAATTTTTCCCTCTTGACCAGTTTTTTAAAAGGACAGTTCTTATCGTTATTGTTTTTTTTTATTTTTTCATCATGTTCGATTTTGTTTGAACAGTTAATTTCTCTGAATGTTCAGAGCTAGAGTTTAGGATTTGTTGAGACTAGGACTATTTTCCCTTTTCCTGAATTACAAACTCGTCAGCTGGTAATGAAAAAACCTAAAGGGTTCGAGAACAGCCGACAACAAAGTATTCAGTACACTATTATTTATTATCTATACTTTCGGTATATCTTAACAGATCTTTTATTTAATCTATAATTCATTAATATTTTGTCTTATTCATTCAGTATTTTTAGTTGCTGGAAGCACATGTACATGAAAAACTGATTATATACCAGCGGATGTAACTGAATTACAAAACCGTCAGCTGATAATGAAAAAACCTAAAGGGTTCGAGAACAGCCGACAACAAAGTATTCAGTACACTATTATTTATTATCTATACTTTCGGTATATCTTAACAGATCTTTTATTTAATCTATAATTCATTAATATTTTGTCTTATTCATTCAGTATTTTTAGTTGCTGGAAGCACATGTACATGAAAAATTGATTATATACCAGCGGATGTAACTGAATTACAAAACCGTCAGCTGATAATGAAAAAACCTAAAGGGTTCGAGAACAGCCGACTACAAAGTATTCAGTACAGGACACTGCTAAAATACATGGCAGAAGCCCACTGGGTTTGATTTCTCTCTTACCTAGGAATATTCTTATTTCTATATTTTATTTAATCTTATCTACTTTTTCAATTGCTAGACTATTTAGTCTTATCTAATTTTTCAATTGCTAGACTTGCAAAAAAAAAAACACTTTATAATAATCTGAGCAAACTTAATAGCAATATCTAATTTCTGAGTCATGCACTGAATGAATGCATTAAAATTCGCATTTCAATCTGAGCCAAAAAAAAAAATTAAACCTGGTACAGAACGATTTTGTGGATTGACTGAGAACCAATGTAACAACCACCAGATTTTAGTACACTGACAAACAAAAAAATGCAAACTGCAATCATGATTTAATAAAGTTTATATGCATTTTAATTTGAAATGTCTTCTTGCTTTCCATTAGGAAGAGTTTCTGGAGAAGGAAACAGACAATACATTACTTCAGTGTTCCACTTACCAAAGCATTCCAGTCATCCCATCCAGGGGGAATATGCTCTACTCCTCCTGTCTTTGGAAATCCATACTGTGAATTATACACATTTCAGGAAACAATAAAGTGACAACAGTTTTACAAATGAACAGAGGATGGAAAGGAAGAAGTAGATAAATGAATAACAAGACAAAATGTTGGAGAAAAAGGATCTCAAAAAAGGAAAAAACTGAAAGATTTGCAGGGCCATTGAAATTGACTTCAAAGAATACATAACTGAAGAAGGTTCAGTCTCAATGGGTTTTGTGCATTACAATTGCACAGGACAGGTTTCTTTTTTGATTTAGGTGTCTCATGGGTAAAGGTAATTATAATGATTAATTATCATACAAATTTCTATCAATTATTCAGCTATGCAATCATAAGGATTGCGAATGATGATCAACTGTTAATGTCATACATCCTGACTGTTAACTTTCAGTATTCACTCTTTCGCAATTTATCTGAAGGGACGAAAAGGTAATATGTCTAATTTGCAATGTGCAATATTCTGTGGTCTCAGCTTGAAATCCATTCTATTATGCACTTAACCACAAAAGAATAAACTACAACAACAGGGTATGATATTCTAACACACAATCTACAGAGATGCACTTTATTAAGGCTGGCCTACCTGATTGAGATATTTCCCAGCAAAGAATGTTTTATAGCCATTTGCTTGCAGATATGTTGGGAATGCCTTTGTTTCAGATGCTTGTTGCCAAGCTGTACTGCTGCAATTTCCTTCTACGCTGTTGTTGGTGGCAAGATGGTTGTGAATGTACTGACCTGTCAGAATGCTGGATCTACTTGGGCAACATAGGGGGCTGGTTACGAACTGATCAAAAGCAGAATTGAAGGAAACCGTAACAGGGATATAATTTGATAAGTACCCCTTGGGCAGTATTCAAGTTCTAAGGTATTTATTTAAAAGAGAAAAACAATAACTACTTAATTGATTTACCAACAAAACTCAAGTGCCCTATCCAAATGCATTTCTAAAGCTAAGAATTGCAAAAATCTCTATCTCAATACAATATTATTTGCACTGAGCTGATTTTTGTCTGAATCTGTCAACAGGTCGGATTTGTATTTCAACATAAGTAAACCAAAATCTTGTAAATAAATGCTTAACTTACCATATTCTTGAATGTGATGCCTTGTTCAGCAATAAGTTGCTTTGTTTTTGGCATTGGGTACTGTAAATATAAAGTGAATTCACTGTGCCATAGTTTATGATAATATTGACTAACTGAGATCATTATGCTCCAAAATAACACAAACTGCAACCTTGTCCAGCTTTGAGGTTCTAGAGATTTATATGGATCACATGTTAAGCAGGACATGGACAAGCCATGATGGTAATGTTGTTACAATGGAAAAGCTTTTGATATACATATCACAGACAAAGAAAAAAAAAAGTCAAAATAATCGTGTTTATCCTTCTTCCAAAAAAACTTATATTTAATTTTGGATATTATGTACCACAGTTGCATTACTGGTGGCCATGTGGTCTTTTTTAAAATTTATGGCTATCCCCCATAAATTACAAATTCAGGTACATGAAAAACCCGAGTGAACTTAGAAGATGTAGGATGGAAGATTTCCCATAACAGACCCAGGATCATAAGACCCTCTATATAAAATAAGAGTAAGTTGCAAAGCTGACAACAAGAACTCCGAGACAATAATAAAACCTACTAATATGTGGTTTTCACCTAAATTCATTATGTACTTTGCAATGAATGAATGCAATTGTGCGTTCTTACATATAGGCCTATATATGCTAAATGGGGACCATTTTCGAAGACGAGTCCTATCTTTGCCACGCAAAATTTTACAGTGTAAAAATTAACATTCCTTACAAGTGCCTTCTGTCCACATCTTCTCCAAAAAGTTAGTTCTTATAATGTCAGCCTTAAGTTATCACTGTGTACAAAATAATGCAAAGAAGATACCGAAGACAGCATATTTTTGGCAGCTAGTCCCTGTGATCAAAGCACTTCTCTTAGACCTAGTAAAAATTAAAATACTTGTACTTGAGGCACTGCCATCTTGAAAAATGTCACATTCATATCTTTGAGTGGTGTGGGTAACTTCGGAAAAGGGCTGCCGTGACTCCCAAAAATGGTGTCCTTGTTATGGTTACAAGTCACAGAGAAGCCTATTTATCTATAGAGGTCTATGCATGCATGGAGACAAAAGCTTGCACAGTTCTCTAATATCCTGAGGATTCTTGTAGGATACAGAACCACTGGCTAATCATTCTTGATCCATGTCATACCGTTCCAGATGTACAGGCTGAGTGATAAGGTTTATGGCGCAAAAATTCATGTCCCCGACTAAGCTTCCTGTTCTACCTCACACAGATATAGATCTTACAACAGGAAGAATCTACCAAGAACCCAATTTGGGTCTCCCTAGGCAGGTATCTGAAAGGAACCCCAGATTTTAACCTCTGGTCTTCCCATTTAATTTTAAAAAATATATACTGTGTTATCAATTACTTCCTTTCCATTCACACGGGCATATATATTATAGACATTTTAAAATCCGCACTACGATGAGTGTGAAAGAAGAAATAGATAAGGAGATTTTAAAGTTAAAGAAAGGCAGAGTAAAGTTAAAAATTTAAGTAAACACTCCGCAGTGAGCACAGACCTGTAAGACATGGGACATTCAGAGAAATCTCCATGCAGTTCTATTTTGTGAGTGTAAACAAAGAAAAAATTTTGACTGTCCAGAAAGACCTTAAGCAAGATTTTTGTTTTTCTTTGCATAATCAGAAAAGGGTCATGCTTAACAAGTCGATGATAGAAAGAAACTATTCAGTTTCACTCCAAATATCCCATAGATCTAAATTTCTATCCACTTTTGACTTTTGCATCCCCTGAAATCTCATCTTGCACTCCTTGGGCAGCCCCTGCTGGAAATCACTGTCATAAAAATTAAAAGATTAAAATAATCTTGCATACTGCATTTAAGTGGACAGTCAATTTCATAATGTCTCTTCACAGTAGAGTTGTCTGCATACAGCCTAATGGTCAAGCAGCAGCAGATCCAGTGAGCTACTTGCTTCTTGATATTTGATTTACTCAGGCAGTAAGACCTTGTAGATTTTTTATTTTTTTTAGTGTTTTCTTCCTTTCTTGTTCTTCATTAAATAAACATAAACACATAAACACTTGAAAAATCTAAAGACCTAAATAAAAAGGCCCAGTTCCCCCAAACAGCAACACTGCCTCATAAAACATTGGGTATGCCTCGTTGAGGATTCCGGAGTTCTTCATAGAATGCTACCGAGGTGAACCTAGACTCTAGATTTTCTAGATCTAGAGCTGTATGTGGTTATTCCAGTTGTCGGAAACTAGCCCTACCCCTGTACAGGTCTAAATGTCTAGCAATAACCCGACCCAGGTCTCCCTAGCGAGAACCCGATCTGAGTATCTGTGGCCTCTTCGCTCACTAAATTCGGAGTTCGCGCTGAAGCCAAATGACAAATGTCCGTTTTTGCCTTCCTTATTCCGTTAACTTATTTTCAACAGACATGCCCACCTGACCAAACAGTTCCACATCTTGATCATCAGTCAGAACAAAAACAATATTGGGTTGCTTCGCTGCCAGAGAGGAACCTGTGAAGGAAAACAACAGGCAACAGACTATACATCTAGACAACATTTCCAAAGCCGGTTTGTTTCTTGCAGAATCCATCTTCAATGTTCGATCACATGACCCAAGTCACATGAAGACGAGTCGACCTTGACCTAGCTAATTTCGAGACAGTGGATCATGCAGTAGATAAAACACGAAACATTGGAAAATACGGAAACAATAAAGCCACCACTGGTAGATATTGAATTTATTCATCTTAATTGCAACAGGATACACTTTTGTTTTAAGTTAACTGTGAAAGCAGTTTAGAATTATGTTATAGATTCGTTTGTAACTCCCTTGTTTGTTAATCTTACTACGATTCTGCCCCTAACTGTTCTATAATTCTGTACCGTAAGAAATACTGAAAATCTGAACTATGTGCCTTACTGTAGTTTTTTTTTTTTGGGGGGGGGGGGTGGGTCTATATTTGGTAGGACAATAATACAAGCAAGACCAGTTTGCATTACAATACATCTATAATGACATTTAAAATAGCCCCCTTTCTCTGTTTTCTATACTTTGAAGATTTTTGATAATATATATAACCACTCGAAGTCAGAAAAGTGTGGTAAAAAGAAGAAACAATGAATTTGTCACTGAACCTGATACTGTAATACACCATTGAGTAGACACGCAGACCAATAACATGAATTACCGTGTGCTGCATACATCAGAGGACATAGCTAGATGTATCGTGGGACACTCCTTGCAAAAAACTGGTGCTGATCAAGGTGTTAAAATAATTACACAGTTAACAATTGCAGCAGAGATTTGTACATAATTGTGTGCTCTGTGTTTATTCAACAAAGTAAAACAGATGTTCATCTCTCCGGTCTGCTCCCAGTGTGGAAAATTAAACAACATAAAGCGAAGTTAAGGTGGTAAAAAAGGTGAACACGTTTCAGACTGTACCACCTTTCCTATCAAGTATCATAATATAATAATGTATAATAATAATAATGTATAGCATTTATATAGCGCATATCCATTTAAAATGCTCTATGCGCTTTACAGAAACAACATGTCAGCCACAGAGCAGAATGGAGCTGCCTGCGAAGCGCTCAACACACTACACTGCTTCTTTCTCTCTCCCTGTCTCGCTCACTCTCTCTCTCTCTATCTCAGAGCAAATTGTAACGCAGCCTGTTAGGCGCAGTTCAAAACTCGCAACAGTTCACAACTCACATCAGTTCACACAACACACAACTCAAATAATATTTGAATATTTATTAATAACACTATATGATTTTGTTGTTGCTGGTTGGGGGGGGGGGGTGATATGGATAAATTTTAATCTATTAATTTCAATTTTCAATTTTGCCCGGGCAGCGGCCTTTCGGCCTGCTCTTTACGATTTCCAACTGCCAAGGTATCTTTAACTTGCGCAACATGCACACGGGCCCTCCGAATTTTTCGTCCTTATCCGAGAAGACTAGGAACTCGATCCTACCCCCCCCCCCCAATAGGATCAGGGACTTGAAAATATGAGAAAAATCCAATTTCCAACATGCCTGCACTGCCCGGGTTCTACCTTTGGCATGAGAGGCGAGCACCTTGCCTCTAGACCACCTTGTCCCCGAGGTGGCATTGCCTGAAATGTCCTGCCTTTAGCGCACACACTGGACCACACATTTTCTTGGCAATCCATTTTCGGCTGGCTTGAAAGACAGAGCAATGTGACATTAAAGCGTTCACGACAGCAATTTGAAAAAAAAAAAAATCATGTTTAGCCGTAGACACTCGTAAACAGTGTCATCTGCGTCTTCTGAGTCAGATACCTGTTAAATCAAATGACATAACCTAGTTAGACGGCCCTGTGCCCAGTACTTTGATAATCATAATGTGCTGATTTTTCTTTCAATTTCAAGGTCATTAAACCATTGATTTAATATCGCCGTATCAGATGGGGCAGGACAAAAGATGGGGGGGGGGGGGGATGAAGACAAACACTGTAATGATATTAATCTAATCTGGGGGTCCGGATATTTGACGCGGAGAATATTGCTGTCGGTGGCAGTCTGCAACTTGCAGGCCAACAGATTTCTTGAATTCACAAATATTGCAAGTTTAAGATCAAACTGAATTAAAATTTTGAGAGCTTTTGATGGGTGCAGGTCACTATGACATAACTGGACAACAGCAAAACTTCGTCCAGTGAAGTACTGCTGGAGCAAACAAAATATTAGGGCGAGTTCAGTTCCAAGTGAAGGGCTGTTCATGAGATCATGGCTATTATTTAGTTTAGTAATTACTAGTAAAATACTAGTGTAAACCTATTTTTCGGTCTCCCAATTTAAGATACTTATAGTTATTGCCGGGGAAAAGCATACAGTTGAATGAGAGCTTTTAAGTCGTACGTCTGCAGTTATTCTGCCACCAAGTCACACATTGCCAGGTAGGATCAACATTTTCAGTTAAAATTCTGTTGTTGATGTTTTGCCAGCTTTTTGTTATAAATGTGGAAAGATGCAACAAATCTTGTTCCAAATTCTCCGTCTCCTTGCACCCCGGACTGACAGCGTCTGACGATGTGGGTTTTGACACAGTCTGTTTCTTGCACAGTATACTGAACAACTGAGAATGTGTGCTGATGAATACCGCTAGGTGCCCCCAGATTTGAAAAAGTTGTGTGGACAATATGGATGGGAAAATTGACAAGATGAAATGTGTTGCCAGTATCTGTACCACTGTAAGATTTGTCTATTGCAGAAGATCTGAGTCCATATGATTAATATGCGAAATGTTGTACAAAACCTTTACTCTTTACTGTTGGTTTCTGATCGGAGGTCGGAGTTTTGTTATTATTACTTTTGCAGACATGACCAAGCCACAGTGTTCCAGAACACCCAGCTTTGTACAGCTCTGAGCTGTTCGGCACTCGGAGTTTCGGAATACTGTGCTGTTATGGAAGTATTTAACCCATGACAAAACCAAACGTAATGCTGCAGCGAAGATGACAGTCACACCCGTTAATGACTGACAACAAAAAGCAAACATTCTGCATTGTTAAGTTAACCTTAGACAGTGTAATGAAAGCCCTACAAAAACGGTTTATGCCGTAGGAGTCTGTACGAGTAATGTCAGAGAGACCGTCAGTTCAGATTGATCAACAAATTAGGAGTAAAACAAGCTTCTCTCTCTCTCTCTCTCTCTCTCTCTCTCTATCTCTCTCTCTCTCTCTCTCCCTCTCTCTCTCTCTCTCTCTCTCTCCCGGTGTGTGTGTGTGTGAATTTTGATACTTGTCAAGAAGGTGCAACACGCGGGAAAATGGACAATTACCGTAAAACTTCTAACTTTTGCATTTGTTCGCAAACAGCCATGATGTTCCTTTCTCCCTCCCACCAACCCCACTCTCTCTCTCTCTCTCTCTTTCTTTCTTTCTCTCAGTCTCTCTCATGACATACATACATACACATGGGTGCATACGTGCTACGAAATACAGACGTCCATACTAATCTTTCTTATTTGCCTGAAACTTTTTAATCTCTCACACATTTTCGGTGACAGAAAAAAAAAAAAGAAGAGAAAATGGCTTTTTGTGGCAAACGGACAAAGGAAAAATGAATTCAAATGCCATTTGTTTGACATTAAAATATTCATAAAAAAAACAAAAACAAAAACAAAAACAACACACAAAAAAAATCAACAACAACTTTAAAGTCAACTATTCCTTTATTGTTCTCTGAACGATCTTGAAATGCAATAAAATAAAGTAATGAACAATGACTGAACTGGCGGTATCAAAAAGTATACAAAATGTGTCTTTTCTAAGTTAAACTACTACAGATTCTTCTGACTGCTTGTCACATGGTAACTTGGCCTGACAGCTGGTTTGGGAGTGGAAATTCTGTGGTCGGGCCCAAAATCCGTTTACCCCTGGGTGTGTGACGTAATGTTGGAGTCCAACTTGGCAATGGAGCACTGGACAGTATTGTTCTTGCCTGCTTGTCTCCAGAATCATACCGACGTCATTAATAGTTTGAGTGCCATCAAGAAAATAGCCTGCTCAGGGGCGTCATCATCTGCATTTGGTGGCGGTGTCGGGTTTGGGGGCGGGGGGGGGGGGGGCAAATGTGAACACATTAAAATAGTTTTATTAGGGAAAGTGTTTTTTAAATCATTTTTTTTAAATCGGAAAAAACACATTTGACCGAAAAGAAAAAAAGAAAGTTACCATTTCTGAATTAAAAATAAAGTGATACTAATGCTTCATAAATTGGCAATGGTGGCATACATGTGTAATGACAAGTGAGTCCTGTGTAAATATAATTTCATTATATTTCTCGATTTGGCTATTTGGCCATCTCACAAAACAGGCTAGATTTTTTTTTTAAATCGCCGGGAATTTTCATCTGATAATCGTAGCCGGGTAACCCAAAAAACACCTACATAATTATATTATAGTGTCAAGAGACCGAGGCGTTCTCACGTTCGCAAAAGACCCAAAACCGACCTAATGGGGTTACAGATCTTGACCAGAATGTGCTAGACCACTCGATAATCCCCCGGATTATAAACAAACCTGTGGTGATCTAACATAGTACGCTCTCCAGTGAAAGTGATTGTTGTCTGGTAGGATTATTGGCCGTAGAATGTTAACTGTCTGTAGACAAAGCTATCTTATTGCGGATTGCTCCTGAACAAAATATCGAAAGGTCTTAGTGGTGGCAGTTATTAAGATGTTAAAGAGTTGAAAACCATTTGCCTGTTTCACATCCATAGCTCGGTAATACAGGTTTATTTTGTGCTACTGAACTGTCTTCTTCGATGCCTGTCTTTTTGACTATTGGGCATGGACTCTTATTTGGTCTGTCTGTCCCATAGATATAATACACTGATGTGTGTTATATCTATGGTCTGTCCCCTTCTTTCCAAATGCCTTATCAAGCAATAATTTATGCCTTATCCATCAATAATTTGTTGTAGACCCGATTTCTGCCACACCATCTGTATACGATGCCCACCTCTATCTGCCGATGAAACGGGTAGCTGGTCTCCCGGTAACAGGGTTGTCTTCATCGAAATCCAGCCATTCCCAGCCTCCGTTATAAGAAGTACCACCGCCTGGGCTGGTCATGACCATTTTTATCGTAAAATAGACTTCTGCTAGTGCCTGCATGGTATGTGGGAAAAAAGTAGAACTATGGTTATACATGTATATAATGTAAAATGATTCAATGTTTTAGCCCAAACGTGCATGCATACAAGGAGTATGACATCCCGTGAGACATAAATTATTACTATAAATATTTAGTCACAAACAACATCAGCATTAATAGCACAAAGACAACAGGATTTATATCAAACATACTAGATACAATAAGGTGAGACACTCCACACTTCGCACCTCTAAAAAGAATTCTTGAGAATGTATAATGATGAATTAAAGATGCGGATTTGTTACAGTGTTACTGTGACCCCAAAAAAAAAAAAAAAATACAGTTTTCCTACGGCTATTGAACTCATAATAATTTACCAAATAAGTGACTTCAATCAAGGCCCACAGTCTTAACGGGACAGTGAAGAAACTTCAATATTTTCCTTGCATTGGCTTTGTGAGATATGGCATTGGTCACGACCATAGATATAGTAACACAGATCGCGCACTCCTTCCGCTGGTGGAATGAAAAGTGATGCCAGCCAGGAAGTAGCCCCCCATTGCGATAAGCCTGAATGCGGGGCTTCCGCTTGTAAACATTTTGTGGTCTGCTATTACTTTCGCGTTCATATTTACTTATTTAGAGGCGTTAAATTAGAAGGACCAGCATATTTTGCAAGTTTGCACAACACAACAGTATTGTTTGGAAACGTAAATAAACTATTTTAGATATTTCATGGGTGCAGACAGGGAGTAATTATAGTCTGCTAGACTAGATCAATCAGAGTCAGACAATGATAAACCGTAAATTTTTATATTCCCATCAAGTAGATGGGATGTAAATCTTCATTTATTTTTTTGTTTGTTGTTGTTGTTCTAAGTAAGTTTACTGTTGTTTAGTTGTTTTTGCTTTACCATTTTTTCTGCTGTTAAAACTTAAATTGTAGGCCTATTGAAATAAATGTATCATTGTGTGGTTGACTTCGACCTAAAACTGAAACCGAAAAAAGATATATTTTTTTAGAACTCTCTTGGAACCGCACCAATATTTGGGTCTCAACCAAGTCATCTAAGATTAAATGAATGGTTTCAGTACCACAGCGCTATGCTATTCCTGGAGAATGCCAGTAACTCTAATCAGACTAACCTGCTACTGCTAATTTGCCGCAACCATAACAGTCAAGTAGAGTGTAGACCTTTCCGTGTCATGCTTTGCTACGCTATCTGGGCTCATAACCTTTTTATGAGTGCATGATAAGGAATGTATCTAACATATATGTTGCCTGGTTTGCTGCCAAAGTTTTCAAAATCTAATTGGTTTTAGGGCGTGTTTCTGGTTGTCAAAATTTGAGGCAAGAGTGAAAGAACGTGTGTGAGATATTTCAACTTGAGACATCTTGGAAAATGTGGGATAAATGAAAATGTTAATATAGCCCACAGTGAAATAATGGTTGGGGTGTTCATACCTTAACACAGATGATGCTAACACCGATTTTTAGCCATATCCGTAATTCATATCTATGCCGATTTTTTTCCTACTGAACACCAACTAGGATCCGAGGCAGAGACCCCCTGAAATATCTATTTTGTTAATAGGGTTGCGAGTCTTAACAGATTCTTCATTTATTATTATTTTATTTCCTTTTTTTTTTTTTGTTTATCCAAGTCACTATCGTTGGTAGCATCTCTTGATACTGATAGCGTTATATATTTGTTGGTGTTTGATACGGTGCATTTTAGACCTCCTCCCCCCCCCCCTCTTTTTTTGTTTTTAGCACTTGTTTTAAAAATGATTCTCCTTGCGCATCGTCACTGTAAAACAGCCTACAAAGTACAATCAAGCAACGCTGAGCCAGTCAGCGATTCAGGCTTATCGCTATGTCGGTCATGCGCACTGTGGCATCGCGCGAGGTTCGCTGAGCGTGCCATCTCTGTGTACTATATCTATGGTCACGACTTACGCGCATTGGCTGCTAGGTGGCGGTGCGACAACTGTGCACGCTAAACGCGCTACTGTCTATCTTATTGTATCTTGTACCTTTCGTTACATGGAACAATACACTTCCGGCAATACCATAGTTACGTATAAAAATTTTGCTGATTTTTCTCACTGGCCCTGTGCAGCTTTTTAATTCCAAACCTACAGCCTACAATTATCACGCATTTAGTGCATGTTTGTTTCCGTCTCAAATGGTATCTTTTGAACTTTTCATCGATATAGTTGGTTGAGAAGCACATTTTTTTTCTTCTTTTTGCATTTGCTTGATTCAAAATTTTCAACTTCAACGATCGTTTTTGCACCCGTTATTGATCTCTAGTTTCATCTGCACCAAATTTGCTTTTTATGCTCAGCTTGACTCGACCGATAATTAATAAAGGTCGGCCGATATATTTCATAATATTATTAACGGTTTACACAAAAAAACCCGTATTATTTATGTCTGTCTTTCGTTTTATCTATCTTTAGTCCCTCATCTTTTCAAACTCTCTAGCTAATCCAAATTGTCATCCATGCTAATATTGGCACAAAAACAAAAAAAAAACAAAAAAATCTGGACACGACGCGTGGATTCACTGGCAAAACTGGACGTGCGCACGGTTGTGTATTATGCACTGTTCTGTCTATCATAATTCACTGCATTTTGTGAATGGCCCTACTCATCTTAACATTAATGTATACTAACCTAATCTTTTGTGCGAATTCCTTTGGGTCTAAAATGTGCCTTTTTGTCTTTACGGTTCGTGCGCGGAGCCGTTATTAGCATGAAAATAAACTTTTAACCATTGGAAATATGCCAGCCAATCCTGACGGCTGGAAATTCGGTCTGCAATCCACAGAGCTGCGTGGACATAACCATGGGAGAAACGAAGTGCCAAGATTTAAAACTAAACTAGCACTAGCAGATTCCATAAGACACAGCACACAAATAACTTCACCATTAAAGACAATAAATCATTTTCATTTTAGCATTTTTTGCATTCACAGATAGATCTAGCTGCTCAGCCACGCCTTGAATGAAACTCCATCAACTACCGCCACAAAACATTTATTTAAAATAAAGGACAACTCACTGGTGAATAGATCATAGTTAGGATGGACAGAAGCGAAAGTTCGCTTGAATTTTTTTTTTAAAGTGTTTTTCTCCTGTCTTCTTGCCGACTGAGCTGGCGCCTACCACAAGAGATACTGAAAAATAAAGCAGAAAAAAACAAAACGAAGACATCTTCACGATTCAGACTGGCAGGTGTTGAAGATTAATATTGTTGAAATTTACCTGGATTATGGAGCATATAGTATTCCCCAGCAAAATCACCATGGAGTAAGTCGGCGAGCAGCATACAGTAATGGCAATCTCTGCAGTAAACAACAGCCCACGACCAAGAGCCTTGTCCCATGTTATGGCAAGACCATACTTCGTGTTCGTGAAACATGCATAGATGGCCTCGGCGATGTAAATCACCACCAGAAACGGCAATGCACTTGTGAACCCGTCAATTTTCAGGCCTTGTAATTGTAGAAGGCCGAATCTCCACATCGTTATCCTGGAAAATAGGGGGGGGGGGGGGAGATACAGACAAAAAAGGCCATTCAGGTTTAATCATTCAAGCAATAAATCTACACACGAAGATCTATGTTTATCCAAGGCCCCAGCCTTTTGGAACGTTTAGAATGGATCCGTTAATTCCATGTTCGTGAGCTTAAACTCCAGAATGAACAATATTAATTCCTTGCAAACATTAAAAATCATACGTGAGTCCGTTTTCTATTTGTCGGCTCCCCACTCGTAAATTTCGTTTATTTTTAAAGCTTTATTCATGAAGACGGACGAAGTGCAATTTTCGTGATCATTAATACACATGCGTTTCGTAAAATTCACGGGCCTACAAAATGACGGACTCATTCTGAAAGTGCCGTAAGGCTGCTGACTCTATTCTTGACTGATTTCTTCTTGCCGATGTTCCCATGGTCTGCGCGGTCAGTCTGGTCAGTGGCGATGGTGGCCCCCGGAGATATAGAAGGAGGAAGAAAAGATGAAGGAGAGAGACAACATGCGACCTTAGTTCTTGTTTGTTCCAACACCATTTTTTTTTTTTTTTGGACAACGGAGAAATTCTAAGTCAAACATTTGCGGCTGCAATTTGTTATGCTGTGGTTAGCGAACAAGAGTATTTTGCATTTTGCACAGTAAGCTCTAGATGAGCAGTGAACACTGTGGACTCAATATTTTCTCTATTCGGCTGTGAAATAGGTTTCAACAATTGTACCAAAAATTCCCAAATTCTGTGACCTTAACCTTGCTCTCTTAAGTGAGACAAACATTGCTTTTCGTACAAGTCTATGGTTCCGCTAATAACAAGACCGTGACAAGGAGTAAGACTAAATCGGAACTGTGAAATGCTTTGATTAGTGCCACAACGCATTTTATACAAGTGTCAAAGGTGTGAATTAATTTTATTGTACCTCTTCCATATACTAGAAAAATCTCCAGTTATTCAGAAAATGGACATAGAACAAACAAGAACCATGGTCGCAAAATCTATTAAATTTTTAAAATCTGGGGAGACCTGCCTTCCCTGGTAACAGTAACTGAACTGCAAGGAAATGGGGAAGGCAGAGAGCACTGTGCTCATGCCATGGCGAAAAATGCAGGTCCCAGAGAACGTAGCCATAAAATGACATTGCAAGGTTAATAATTTGGATATATGTTATTTTAAAATTCCTTTAACACAAGGGCAGAACCGTAGAGAAGACTTTTTTTTTTTTTTTAATGTTCATTTTAAGGAACGTTCCTTCTTTTGATCAATGAATGACAGCTGGTCTTTTAATTTGGAGCAGTATAACATTCCCTTCCTAAGCAAATTCAGCTCAATTTTTTGTTTCTATTTTATTTCTACTCCTCTCTTCTAACAGTATTAAATTGTAACTGATAAGTGTAATATATTGTGGCACCCTCCTGTTGTGACCGCGACATGAACATTGTACACCGGTCTGTGTTGTCCCGTCACTGTAAGCCCAAAGCCGTTCTTGTGTTGTGTCGTCACTTCCTGGGAAACGTGCAAGATTAAGAAACGCTCACATCATGGGCTCTGACTTCTTGTGTAATACTAATGAAACTGTCGTGGTGAAACTTCTTAAACGATCTTCTCGCCTGTGTTGATCAAGCTGTGGTTGTCCACGTCATTTATGTCATGATTCGGATGTTGTTAAAACTCACGCAGAGAGTGAGTTGTTGTTGTTTTACCAGGGCCATGAGAAATTGGCTGGTGGCCTTGAACGGCCCTCGCGAATTATAGTTGGTGAGTAAATAAATGTAAAGTTAAACTGTTAGATTCACGCTTGTCGGTTTTAATGTTCGTGATTAATAAGTAATGGAGTAGGGGTGAAACAAGGTGGGGATAGTTGACATTGTTAAGTATGACTAGACAAGTTTTTGCACGTTAACTGGCTGGTAGAATAGTGCAGACGTATTACTACAATTAAAATGGTGGGAGGTTTCGGCCAATGAGATAGCTGAACTAATTGGGCCAGCGGACTAGCACTGCTGGGTAGTTAGATAGTATAAAACATCGTGTAACGTTCAGATTTATTGAATACAGACGAGCAGAAGCATCGTGTCGTGAAGTATCTCCGGTTGGCCAGTACCTGAACTGTGATTTGAAGACTAGAAGTCCTTGCTAACGGACTGACTGAGCTCTAGAAAGAAAGGTCTGAGTGGGCTGACCTTTGAAAGCCCACGCTGCGCTATTTTGATGTTCGCGCCTACCAGTAGGCGTGACCAATGGTAATATATCTTATTTGTTCAAGCATAATAGAAGATCAGAGATAGAGAGAGAACCACAGCCTCATAGGAAGTCTAAGGAAACCCCAGCTGGCACTCGACGACGAGTGGCCTGTGTTATAGTTACAGAATTATTTCCATAGTATGATTGAAGTAATATGGCACATTGTTGATGAATTGAATAATGATTGTGCATATGGGTCAAAATCTGATTTGCTGTACACTGGTGTTTTCACCATACCAATCTATTTGTCCCTCGTCTGTTATCCTACAGAATACTTGTTTGTCAACAGAAAAGGGTAAAAATGATGCACAAATGGTGTATCTTTCCATTCACATCCTCTGTGTCTTCTAAAAGCTATGTATAATTATTCTATTGGAATGTAATGTGGGTGGATGGATCGAGATTTTTTAACAAAAAGTGTGACATTTTTAGGGGTGTTATGATCAAAGCTATATTCCATAAACCTGGAGACCTTGAAACTTAATGTTAACAGGCCACAGCAATCCTGATATAACAGTCTAAATGTCTGTGTGGCACGCTAACCCCTTCTCTCGGCAAGGAGTGTGTATGGCGGGGTCAAAATACCACCCTTCGTACGTTACTTTTGGTGTTAACTTTCGTCAACATGATGCTTTCTGCTGGAAACGTGAATTTCTGACCCCTGGACTTAAATCGTGGCGTGATTTTTATTGCATAATAGCCCCTTTGTCTTCACACAAAGAACGGAATCACGCACGTGGCCCGTCTTTGTCCTACAGAGCCAGGTAGTCAGCAGACTCGTCATCGTGTTTATAACCGGTAACGTACGCTGCTGTTAAGTGGCCGTTCGGCTCGAAGCATGCGGTCGCGATAGGTCCGCGGGTGAATTTTCAAGAGCTGATTAGGTGATCTCAAATGTGACATAACACTTCCAACGGATATGGAGCAGAACGGCAACAAGTCGATGGGTAAGTTTGGTGTTTATTATCACTCAAATAACGTACACCCACTTCCTCACTGAAGTATGTGCAATTTCAATATAGAATGAATTTATTAGACTGTGGGATCCAGCGAGAATCAGATGTGCGCTAAAAAACCAGAAATGCATGGTGTACGTATTATTTCAGGTCAAAACAACGATTTTTTTCATATTTGCCCTCGTGTTTAATAACGAACAGACTCTCACATGTGTGTAAAACTTGCAAAATGGAAATCAAGCGCCTTGACCTAAAACATAATAGGGGTATAGTCCGTGTAAACACTTCTTGGCAACCTGCCAAATGATCAGAGCGACGAGTCGGGGAAGATCGCTACACTGGTGCGTGCGTTATTGAAACCCTACAAGGTGTTGTGTTTACGTGACGAACACCGTGATGTAAACAGACTTTTTTTTATTTCTTGCATTTAAAAGACGACTTTCGCTCAGCGGATATCTTTCCCATAATTGCCCATCACCCCATCCAATGCCCTGATATTGAACTTGACTGGATTATTTCCCGGTAGCTACATCTGGAGTTCGTTACGGCAACACGTATTGCATGGTGTTTAATAACGAACTGCATACCGGGAGGGAAAAAATCAATAAACGGTACCATGTTGTACATTAAATTCGTAATGTGTCACTTGTGTCCGTCACACATATTGAAAATACAAATTTCCTACAATGATGTGATCATAAGTCTAAATTGGATGACAACATCAATGGATGTTCGTAACGTAAACCCGAAATGTTTTGTGTTTCAATGGCATACGGCTACCGCCCATCTAAAGACCGATGGCCCTCTATCTGGTTTTAATAACTTTTCATTTATGAAGAAAAAATATTAATTTTGCTGAAGTGAATTAAGGCATAATATTTAGATTGCCTGACTGACGTTGAAATGTAAAATCTTTGTGGAAGTTCGTCACAGAAACTGGTTATGTCTGGTGTTGCTGTAACGCACGGCCTTTGCCGATCTCAACGAACGTTTTTCTTTTGTTGTGATTTGGTTTAAATAGTTCACATTTTCAGAACTTGATTTGGTGCCGTGTAGCAAGAAATTTAAAGTACGACCACATTTTTCAATAGGCTTTGACCTTCACGTGAGCGTTCGTTATTGAAACTCGAAATGCTCAGTGTTGCATTAACGTACGGCAGCCCGGATCTGAAAGAACACATGTTTATCAGTTGCACTTATGTTAGTAACCTTGCATGCAATAAAATTTTTACATTTGAACTTGACGACCCAAAACTTATATGACACGATCAGAGTCATACATTTTGAGTGTCACGCGGGAGAGTTCGTTACTGAAACTTGAAATGCTTTGTGTTGCAGTCACATACTGCCTTTGCCGATTTGAAAGAAGACCTCTGTTTTATAATATGCTGGTTTCTGGTAATTTATATTATGAAAACTAAATTGTGACCTGGTAGTGAGGAATAAAAGTGCGTTTACATTTTTTTCAATGTAGACTTTGAACTCCACATGGTAGTTCGTTACTGAAACTCCAAATGTTTGGTGTTGCAGTAACACACGGCCGTTGCCGATCTGAAAGAAGGCTTTTCTTTTGTTGTCATTGGGTTTCAACTAATTCACATTATTAAAACTTGTTTTGGTGCTGTGTAGCAAGAAATAAAATTACGATCATAGCTTTCAGTAGACTTTGATCTTCACGTGGGCGTTTGTTAGTGAAACTCCAAATGCTTAGTGTTGCAATAACATACGGCAGCCCGGATCTGAAAGCACACATTGATGTCAGTTGACTGATGTTCGTAAAATTGAATGCAACAAAATTTTGATTACATTTGAACATCAAGACCAAAAACTTAGATGGCACGATCAGGGTCGTACATTTTGAGTGTCACGGGTGAGAGTTCGTTACTGAAACTCAAAATGCTTAGCGTTGCAGTCACATAAGGCTTTTGTCTGAAAGAAGGCTTTTCTTTTATAAGCAGTTGGTTCCAAGTAATTCACATGATGAAAACTTTAAATTGTGTCTTGATAGCAAGGAATAAAAGTAGGTTGTCTACATTTTTCAACTTAGACTTTGACCTTCGCGTAGGAGTTCGTTACTGAAACTGATTTGGTTTCCTTTTACTGATCTTTGTTGTTTATCTAGGCTTAAGCGTCCATCTGTGTAGCCAATACTCTGCAGCTCTTAGAAACTTTAGGGTGATCATGGAATAATTATTAAGTTTCATAATATAGTACATATTATGGAAACTCATGGCTGTAATAATGTATTGCCATTCCATGTTGCTGGGACAGATCTAGATCTGCAAGGACAGGAAACATTTTTGTTTAGACGCACGCAATCTATGTAAAATATTTGATATTATCAAATGATAATTTCATCTCAGGCATGTTACCGCAGTAGTAATGCAATGAATCGTTATTGAATCACAGTTAATAAGCAGATAAAAATTTTGCAAACATGGCTTTGGCTGATGAGTTTCATTCATTACACCACACCAATGATAATTTAGCTTCAGCCCAGGTAAAATAACAGTTCATGATTTGATTTGCGAATGTTTAAGTGTTTTAAATAGTACCATTCTTTAAAATCTCAAATCCTCAGTGACTTTTCTAAAGAGCTTTAAGTAGCAGGATGTTCATGCTAGTCAGAGGCCACAGAGAAAAGGTCGGGATTGCAGAATATGCAGCTGAGATAAAGGAGATTTTTACAGGCCATAATGATGTTTCAACTTTGGTTTTCAAACCACAGTACTTTTACTAAAAGTAATAGTCCTGGGTCCAATCACAGCTGTCAAAACAAAGATCTGTGAAAGCTTTCAAATAATCCAACAAACAGCCTGTCTTCAAAGTGTACAGAAAACCACCACCACTGTGCAAGACATCTATGTAATAAGGAAGACCTGACAGACAAGATGGTCCAATAAATAACACTATGCCCACTATTGTGGATGGTTCACTAACGAGGATGGGATAACATGAGGTAGTGCTGAAATTTCTGAAAGATGACAATCCTAAAATGATGGCTGTCCACTACCTTATTCCCAGAGAGAGTTTTGCAGTTGCTAGGCTTAATCTTGCAAGTAGGCTAATAAAACAGGTAGATGAAATGAAGGCCCATCCAAAGACTGGAAGATTGTTAAAAAAAACACAATTCTATGAGGACTATGTGTGGCTGCACCTTGATACCAGTTGCTATCAAACAGTTACTGTCTGGACAGGTTTACTGCCTTGCTTGATACTTGGTTCAAGATCATGGCAGCTTTGGGTTCATGAGATGCAGCGAAGTCAAAGCTTTCAGTTTCATTTCATAACAATGGAGTCAGATCAGATCAACAAGCTAATGGACATGAAAGTTGAAGACAGTGTGAAATTGATCCATGCTTCCAGATAACACTTCATGTAGCTGGATCTTCAAGTTGTTGCCAAAGAATGTAAAACTTATTAGCTATGAAGGCTCAGCAAGTGGTTTTGCCCTTCCCAAAAGCATACATGTTTGAATGTGCTTTTCGTGCTGTTACGGATATAGTGATTAAAAATTGAGAACATGTTACGTTATTAGTTCTACAGTTTTCTAATTGAGTTTCTATGTATGCAGACCGAAGTGGGCATCAAAATCAAATGGAAGATTACCCACATTTATTTTCTTTTGTTGACAGTTTATAAAATCATTCCTGGCCTTCCCTGTAATTGGGTATTAAATCAAACAGAAGGGATGGGTGAGACATAGAACTTTGAGAACCAGTGCAGTAAACTACAATTTCCCTGTGATTTCACTACCCTGTGTCCTTCTGTCATTTTATGTAACATACAGATTTTTGCTCGGCTAGATGTAGTAGTGACCAGTGCATCCTGATGTCCATCTGTGTTATGTTTTGCAATAGATGCTAGCATTAAAATACAGTTCAGTTACATTTCAGCAATTACATCTAGGGAAATGAGAATTCCAATTATTTTGGTGTTTATGTCACGTACAGACTTTTGTTCACATAATTTAACAATGGCCCTCAAACTCTTCTGTCTTCTGTGACTGTGACCCCTTCAAACAGATGCTGAACTTAACATGCAGCTTAGTCTAATCCTTTCATTTCAGTGTGGGAAAATTGCAGTTCAGTTGCTTTGGTGTTTATGTAACATACAGATTTTTGCTAACTGGAAGCTCTCCCATAGCTGCTGCATCAACATATCCTCAGTAGGCCTGGAGCCGTGTATCAAATGCTCAAGTTAATAATAATTTCAGCTTGACCACAGTATAAAAGTGCATGATTTTTAGGGCTTTTACAATTTGGTGTTTATGTAACGTACAGACTTTTGGTGTCTGCCAGCTTACTATTGCAATGCAGAAAGAGCATTTTTGTGCTACATTAGACTTTGTTATCAGTAATAGTCAGAGCCATTTATTCATTTATTTGGATAAGTAAATTTTATTTTTAACATATTTTTATGTTTTTGGTGTTTATGTAACATACAGACCACATATCTGAGAGGCATTTTGAATTTCATAAGTGATTATTGACTCAAAAAATTGTATTTCTGACAGTATGAAATAAACTTGCTTAATTAGTTTCCTGGCCTTGTAATTGCAAGTGTTTGAGTTGTTTTTGTGTTGTGACGGTGTTTATGTAACATACACCCTGTCAGTCAAGAATGGGTGGTATTGTTGAAACCCAAAGGGAATGCTAAAAGGCAACTACAGAGTATGAAAGACAAATATTTACGGAATCAGATGTAATGGTTTTTAAGGATAGATATCAATTTTTAAAATTCATCACTGTGTCACAAAAAGTGTACAGCAAATCAGATTTTGACCCATATATATAAATAGTTTTTTGCAACTGCGTAATTACCTACAAGCCGAAGTGTGCTTCTGTAGGCTTGGAACGTACTGGGCTCTCCTAACATTCAAGCCCATATGATTTAGGGAGAGTTTGCCTGGCGACTGGCCAGTGGCGACTCAACTGTCTCTTTAAATTGATATCTAGTTTCGTATAATATACCTATTTGCTATTGATTGCAGTACATCCAATAAGGAACCATAATTACATGAATATCATAGATTAAGTTAGTAATTAGAATTTATTGCTTTGAATATACCTCTATTGTTTTTTGTTTTGTTTATTCATATTTATGTAAAACATGGCCTGACCGGCCTGACATATATAGATACTCTAGTTGTTTAATACTTTTCTTGTGTGGTTGTGTCCGAGTGTGAGTTAGCTGCCTCTCGTGCAGTCGAATGCTATCCCAAGACCCTAACTCTGCTCGTGACAATTTAACTATTTTTTTTGTTTTTGTTTTATAGCAGATCATATAAAATATATATGCATGCCCCCTCCATCTTGTCAAATGGACTTTTTTTTTTTTTTTTTGTTTCTTTCAATATTCAGTTTTGTGAGCAAAATAAAAATTGAAGATTCAGGCGAAGAACTAGATCTATTTATTAAGGTCAAATTATTGGTCAAGAATATGAGGGTTTTTTTGGGGGTAAAAAAAAATAAAAATCCTTGGTTAAAGGGGAAAAGACTGAGGAACAAACTGTCTGCTTACTGCCATCGAATGTTTGCACTTGCTTAATTAATGGATAATGTAGGCTGTTGGACAAATATACATACGCTGCTGAAAGTGAGAGAAGGGGAGTTGGAGAGAAAAGCGAGCAGAGGACACGGTGTTTTTTTTTTCTTCATGGGGATACGTTGCAATTGTGAGAGGATGAAGGATTTTCTATTTTTAATATGTGCTTTCATGGTAACGCTAGTGCGTGAGTACGGGACGGCCACTCATAGTAGTTTAGGGACACTTGGCCGAGTACCATTAATTGGATTATTTCCCTTGTAATACTAGCGCGGGACCCGTTATTCACATCATGGTGAGAAGCGCGCATTTTGATTGGTCAGTTGGAAATGTTGACCACCGGGCTTCCAACTCTTATATCATGGCTTTAAGTTTCTTACAACTCGCTCCTTCGTTGTTATCCACCGACAGAAAGACGGGAACCCGAATTCATTGTTGAGAGTAGGCAATACCCTGTCGGTACAAAATAGGTACTCATGATAACGTTTGTTATCAATGGAGATACGTCGTATTAATGGACGAAAGTATCCCGCACAAATTTGTCCAATGTTGTTAGTCCTGAAGCTTTGAAAATTTATATTAAAACTATTACCGGGTTTATGGTATAAGTAGTCAGTTAGAATTTTAGCAGCAAGTTTCTACTTTATAATGGTACTAATTTCGTTGTGCTTTGATGCACAGGTCCTATTGAAATAATTAATAAGAGGATCTCGGGTTTAAAGTAAACCACGAGTTAGACGCATGTTATCCCCGATAAATCCAACCTGGGTCAAATTTATTCAATTATTGCTGGAGGGGACGTTAGAGTAATTTCTGCAGTTTACTGGGATACCTAATTGACTTTTGTGTGCACCCTTTTAACCGTACTGTAAATTCGATTGTGTTAGGACCCTAACCGGTTATGTTGTTCGGCTGGACTCAATGTCCGAGCCTTTCACTTGTCCAACACTGGACTACGTAATAGCCCTCTCGGACGTCCGCGCTGGCTCATAAAGATGATGCCAGTTCGAGTGGTCAGTAGACTCCATCAAAGACGCCGCAACAATAGGAAGCACAAGTGGACCTTGCAGTACAATAGACCGGCGGCGGCCTGCCGTGGCGCGCCTCGCCCAAAACATGGCCTAGTCCAGTTGCGCCAGTAGCAGAAAGACTTTGGCTTATGGCTGGTTGGGCTTCTTTTTCTTGGTAGGGTTTTTCCTATGCCTTTTTGGTAGTGATACCTTTGTTAGGCTTTTTGAATAAATAAGATTGCCAGCAGAACCCTGTGTTTGTTAATCCTGTGTATCCTTAAGGGAGTTACTATTGAACCCACGCAGTAACCACATTAGCCACTCGTAGTTCATCCAACACAATGATTAAATGAAAGATAAGAGCAACAACATTACGGCAAGTCTATGACCTCACGCGCCAACTCCTACTACACTAAATATCCAGGCATGTGTAGTCAAACCTGCTCGTTTTCCGTGCGGTAACCACGTCCCACACACACTGAACAACATCAACAGCAACCATCATTTACCAAAAAGGAAGAAGTCATACATTTCATTTGCCTTTGCTGAGGTCATTCCCCGGCACAATGGTAAGACATGCCCCTAGGTCTAATGATATAGACAGAAATTGGCGAACTCTGAACTCTTGAGCTCTCGCAATGATCAAACTTTTGTCTGCCCTCAAACAGCAGCCATTAAAATTTTCATACAAAAAAGAAGAAGAAGAAGAATAAGAATAACAACAACAACAACAAAAGTAGCTTTTTTTTTCACATTGAAGACATGAGATCATAGGCTGGTAAATTGATTCAATACAGTCGTGTTTGTTCAGCGAACCACCGGTAAAACTGATTTTCGGAATTAGAACTTTTTGAGACTCGTTGAGCTGAATTTGGTCGCCTCACAATTTCACTTTTAGCAGTCTGGTGTTCAACCTTGCTGAAAGATGACATAATTATTCTGCCTAGAGCATCTTCAGACTTCATGTAGCCATGCATGCAACGAAAGAGGATTCACTGAACGCCATAGACCGTCTAACAACTCACAGTCCCACTAACGGAGGCCTGTGACGCAAATAGTTTTCGTATTCAGTCAACTCAACGAGTCTTGAAATGTATCAGTTTAATGCCCTCGTTACATCTGCGTAGGCCAGGAGTACCAAAAAATTCTCTTGTGTTCATATAGTCAATCTATAGATTTTAGTTTTGCAGTGTGTGCCTTCATGTCGGTGCTTGTGTATAGAATTGTCGCGATGTTGAGACGGGCGGTGTCTGTCAAAAAAAAATTAAAAAATGAGGAGATGAGTAAGTTGTTCGTAGTTTTTAAACCCCTGTTCTTCTTTTCTTGTTGTTGTTGTTGTTGTTGTTGTTTTTTACCCAGCCATATGTGGATGTGACATTTAGACTGTCAACCATCCAAACGGAGATGAGCGCTTCTGAAACTTGAAATCTGAGAATGTTGGTATAATTTATCAACTTTAGAAATAATAAATTTTGTTTATACGAAAACAAGCATGGACGGGAAAACTCGGATACAATCGACATGCTAGAAGCTTAGTACCAGAATCGGTTTAAAAAAAAAGAAAAAAAGTTCCTTGTTATATCTCCTGCAATGAAACTAAAGAATTTGGATTGTTTTTTAAAAGATTTCCTGTGAAATTGATTTTCTAGACCTACATGTCTCTGTCCTACTTACGGCGCCTTTCAACTCTTCATCGGTGGTGCTTGGTGGAGAATAGGGTGTTTAGAAAGTTGAGAAGGAAATCTGCAATCTCTCAATATTTTGTTTTCTGACTACTTTTCAGAAAACTTTATCCATAAAATCGCTCCCTAAAAACCTGGCTTAGTCAGTTACTCTATAGATCCCAAAAAGTTTCATGGCTGTGCGTTCTGTCGTTGTTGTTGTTTTTTTTTCATTTATATGGCCTCCAAGATACCAAATTATTACAGTTGATATCAGACTGAAAATGGGGATGGAACGGCCACACGTTACGAAAGCCTGAATCCAACATTACCAGGCAGGCTCTGGTCTGAAATCCACAACGAAAGCGGATAGTGGGTCGACCAAAACAGACTTGGCGCAGGAGTATCGATGCTGAGGTGAATTCGGCCGCAATGAGGCGGACCGAGCTAAGGAGGACCTGCCAGAACCGCGTGCGTTGGAAGAGTGTTGTTAAGCGGCCATATGTTCCTCAAGGAATCAAGAGGCTCAGAATGAAGATATGAGACTGTCATTATCCATACCATGGGCAGAAGAAGAAATAGGCCGACAACATCACCGAATGGACACCAGAAAAAAAAAGCTAAGCTGTAACAGTGTAAGTCAGGCATTGGTAGGCTACAAAGCGGACACAGATGGCATGGAGAGAGTTTGCGTCTTCATCATCGTATAGCGCCCTAATGGCCACTGCTGGTCAGGGGATCAGTAACAATAACAGTGTAATACTACCACTCGGTTGTGAAGTGAGAGTCTGAGATGGATTGCCTTGGTGATTATGTCTGAACTCTGCTAATGTTGCGTCACAAATCGTTGAAGGTTCCCCAAGCGTGGCATGTTCTATGATGTCAAGCCACGGCCTCTATGGATTCTGGTTAATACTACCAGGTTGCCCGACGCCCCCATCCCACCGCCTTTCCTTGAACCCAGCTCCGCCTACCCCCCCCCCCCCAATCCTCATAAAAACACACACACGCAAAAAGTTAAAGGTACAAATAAATAAATCCTTGGAACACATCAAATATGATCTGAAATTGGCAACGATCGAAAAATACACCACCCCCCCTCCCCCCACCAAACCACCCAAATTAACACAAAATACTCAACCAGTGCGATGGAATTTGAAAACATACACTTTCCACCGACACACAAGTATTATTCACAGCAGAGAAAGGTTATCGTGTCAGCGTCATACTGCATCAAAGAGACACCAGGTAGTCGCAGGAAGTGAATATTAGGAAAAAATATTTAGAGTACCCAAGTACTCTAATATTAGAAAGTCACTCTCTGTACAACCAAAAAGGTTATAAATAATATGGTTTAGAACAGATAACTATGGTTTCCCATTGTTTTTCCAATGAATAAAAATATCAAAGCAAAGCATGACAATCATAATCAGCATTCGCCTCTGATAAAAGAATATTGGAGACTTACCAGAAACTGAGACATACATAAAATCGGCCTTCAAAGTCCATGAACGCATACACTAGGATGCCTAAACATTGTACACAAATTCTGTATTCTATCCTGCTCATGACTGCAATAAAATGTTTTCCAGTCTCTGCGCTCGGAAATCCATGCAATGATGACTGCGTTATTGGTACTGTGACCAGCAAGCACGCCCACAGTGCTAGTGATGTGCTATTATAAGTAGGTCACTGCTTGTATTGAAAAGGCCGTGACAGGTGAAATTACAATCAGCTGTGCCACTGACAATGTGCGTTTGAAGTGGTCAGGCCAACTTTTGCCGGACAGATAACACGGGCAGGCCCTTGACCACAGTATTCAAAACCGGGCCAGTGTGACATTAATTGTTAACTACAGATCGAAGAGAAAGTTCAGTCGAAACTGTCGTAACTCAACCTGTGACTTTTCCTTACAAGTGAACAAATAGTCAGAGGTCTCTGTGGTGTCAAAATGGTCTATCTGTGTCTTTGATGGTGGTGAAGATTTGTGAGAGTTAGCTTTTCCATAAGTAAAGACGTTCAAAAATGTATCAACCAAATTATCTTAAATCAAGTTACGACAGTTTCTGCCGAAAGTGATATTGATACCGTGTTGTAAGTGACAGTGAAGATGATGAATTAGTTCTAGCTGGTAATGACACATTTCTCGAACCAGTATAACTATTATCTGAACTTTGGTGTTGCTCTTCAGTTTTATAGGAAATCAGCGAATTTTACCAATTTTATTGGTTGTTAAGACGCGTTAAAAACAATCCTAACATCATACCACCAGAGGTTTTTCAACACTTGGGAATCCAAAAGAAAGTAAGTGTAGATACGACTCAGAAGCAGCCAGCGGCGTGTCATCCTACGTGTTGTAATTGACAGTTCAATACTTTTCAAACGGTAGTGTTAGAGTTTATTGTAAGTCTTATATCAAATAAATTGTTTTGTAGAGCTAGACTTCAAAACTGTATGAGGATTTTGAGAGATACGCGTTTTTGTACCACCATACCAAATACTGTACCTTATGAGTTACTCCATTCGTTAAAAGATGGGACTTTTTTTTTTTTTGCGTCTTTTGAAAGTGGCGTTTGTAGTTGCGACAGTTTGTCCCTACCCTCGAGATCTATACACAGCAACATAGAAACCGAGTAAGATTGTCAACGGAACAAATAAAAAATGGGCTAAATGCAGAGGCAGAAGAGACCGAAAGATGAAGAGAGGTGAGGGAAGAAACCAAGAAGGAAAACGGAACGAAGAATGTTAACTATGAGCCCCTTTGAAAAAATTCCCCCCCCCCCCCCGCTTGTTTGTTTTTTCATGAGGAAAGAAAGATAAGAAATGAACAAACAAACCCCAAAAAAACGGGGGGGGGGGGTGATTATTTTGCATTTACACTATGTCAGCATCTTACAAGGCATCGGGTTGAAATTTTATAGGGAGGTCGTCAAAAACAGACGTTTCTCTAACAAAATTATGCTTGGTAAAGGATTGGAAAGGAGAAAAGGAAGGGAGTGAGGGAGAGAAAGACAGAGAAGGAAGGAGCGAGAGAAAGCGCGCGAAAATGTGAGTCAGAGAGAGAGAGAGAGAGAGAGAGAGTGAAAGTGGTAGAGAGAAGGTGAAAGAGAGAGAGGGAGGGGGAACATGAGAGAGAGAGAAAAGGGAGCACAGGACACGATGTTTTTTCTTTTGCAAGGAGGGGGGGGGGGAGGGGGGAGAGGAGGGGACGAACGGGAAGACAGTGTAAATGTGAAGCGCAGTATGGTCTTATTTCAAAGTCTCAATGAATTGTCAACTAAGTAAAAAGAAAAGCAGGGAGAGGGAGGAGAAACAAAGCAAATTCCGGGTGTAATAATTATGTACTAAGCCGTAGTTTTTTGTTTTTTTATTCTCCTGTATTGTATTTTTGAAACTGAAATTACATAAATTTGGAATTTAACAGGTATCAAGAAGCAGTCTGTTAATTATTTAATTAATTTTTCCTCTTGTTTTGGTTGCTGTTGGCATTTTCATTGTGCATGTCATACATGACAATATGACATTGTTATGGCTTGACGGAAAATATCTTGGTGTCAGGAGATTACGGTTGCTGCTGTTGGTCCTATGGCTGGGCTGCTCTCACAATGAAGCTGTACACGATCTTGCTTTGTTTCCTTTCACGCTCTTCAAGTGGAGGGGTGTGTACATGGACTTGGACGTCACTGATGACGTATCCGATACTCTTATACTCGCTAAGGTCAAGGCTGTTCTCAAGTGGCTGCTCGAAGATCAGGTCCTTGGCCCTGTAAGAAGTGGACTTGTATTCCAGGCTGACATTGACACCAGCAGGCATGAGCTTGGGAGAGACAGATGGAACGGCATTGATGCGCAGAGGCTCGTACCTGATCATGCCCTTTTCACTGACCACGGCTCTGGCGGGAGAGGCCCTCTGGGGTGGCTCAGCTGAATTGGCCAGTTCGAGATCAGGAATCCAGAGATATTCTCTGGGAGTGCTGACATTCTTGAGGTTGACACCAGGGTGAGAGGATTCAAGGTCCAAATTTGGATCGCGGTAGCTCATCTTCTCCACGACGGTCAACTGCATAAGGTTATCTCTTGCATCCAAAGCCCGAAGTTGCAAATCCAATCTTAGCCTGAGGGGATTGGGATCGTCTTTCAAAATTGGGATGTCCTCGGGTCTAGATCTGTCCTGGATGAGTTCCAGGGCTGTATAGTACCTGGTTTGCCTTTCAGGTTCTCTATGATCCGCTTGCACTGTAAAAACAATTGTTATAATTATTGTTATTGACCACGTTTGTTGAAGATTTCTAAATATAATTTATTCCTTGCATTAACAGGCATTGATTTAATGTAAAACTGAAATTGAGTGGAATATCTGACATCGCAATGGGGTTTGATTTCTCATCAAGTTTATGTTGACATGTATAACCAAGATATTCTTTTCCATTTAAATTTATGAGATGCCCTGCTAATTAGCAAAGATATAACAGACAGACACGCAGAAAAGAATTAATGTTATTAGACATAAAGTAAGGAACTTTTTCGGGTTGGAAGGTGCTGTATTATTGATGGTAGATAACATAATCTAGTTGGGAAATTTGGCAATGTCAGTGGTTGCATCATGGGATGCTTACTATATCGAATTTCAAGGCACTTGTCGAGAGATAACGAACATAAGGGAAAATGCTGTTTTGGTATTTTGTGCAGCAAACCAAGACTAGACCTGTGCCCTACATAGACACCAAACTGCGCCTTCCTGTTCGTTCGTGGCCCGTGAAGCGCAGCCACCTGTGGAGCGCAACGGCCATTTTTATCGTGTGGCATAATGGAATAACGAATACCCATAGGCGGTTAGTCGCTGAAAGGGCCAGATAAAAGACCACACACACACACACACACACACACACACACACACACACACACACACACACACACACACACACACACACACACACAAATGCTGTATTTCAAGAGACTTAAAAGCACAACTTATTTAAAAACAGGCAACCTCGGTCTCTGGGGCCTGTATCAGATCTAGGCTTACATACATACAATGAAAGAAAAGAAAGGGGATGGATTTTTAAAAAAATGGTTATGACCTGGCAGTGCGAACATACATATAGACACTGTTTGTTCTACCAGTGTCTTTCACTCATCCTCCTTATCTTCGTCCAGGGTTCCTCTTGTCTTCCACCAACACTATCATGCGCAACATCCAATTGTTCTGTTGTTTTTCTTCTTCTCTCTGATTATTTCTTTCCACGCCAGCTTTCACTCATACTACTTTGTTTATCATACTCCTGTTCTTTGCAATTTCTGGCATAGATCTCATTCTCAGTCATTTTTGGTTTTCGGGTGAAAATAAAGGAATAGATATTACTGCATTTGCAAACTATCATACTTCTCTCTCTCCCTCAGCTTTTTTTTTCCCCCTTATTTTTTTCTGGCATCTAAAGATCCACTGTGCCCATGTGCACGTTGCGCACGTTAAAGATACCTTGGCAGTTGGAAATCGTAAAGAGCGCTGTTCGGGCAAAATTAAATAAAATTTATCCCCACCATTCCCTCCCCTCCATCATCTTCCCCCTCCCCTAAAAAAACCGCCGGGGGGGGGGGCTGCACTGTGGCCACGACATGCCTGCTCCAGTTGTAACTGGGCTGCAATGGCACAAAGGCAAATTTCCCGGATGGTATTAAAGAAGTTTACAAATACAAATACAAATAATGGCCACTGAGCCCTTCATGGGCGGCGTTACTGCACAAAAGTGCCTTCCGCAATCTATATAATAGTAGAGCTCTACATCACAGGACTAGACCAATCAGTGAGAAGGATATTATGTGCAATATCTAAACACTTCAAATTCACGAACTTCATTCATCTTTCATGGAGGTCTCGGGGCGCTGGGAATATCAAAACCGAAACAACAAACCGCAGCAGCGTCAGGAAATATTCAAGGACTAATACGAAGTGTAGGTACATACTATTTCTTTGGATACTTCAGCAGAGAAAGAAAATGAAACAAACGTTTAAATTCTGGGAAAATCAGGCCACCTGTTTCAACGGGCTAAGTACGAATGCAGGAACAGCCGCGGGAAGTCTAGGTGGTTTTCGTGGGTCTGTGTAATTGATTCCAGGAATGCCATAGAAAATATTATATTCACTTTTATGAATGAAGTGTTGCGAAATAACAATTTTTAATAAACCCATTGTTATCCGTTTCCACGAGCCACTTTTTGTGTACACTGACTTCTTGCATTAGCGCAATTCATAAATTGAGGTTTTGTTTTCATTGTTCAAACTGCCGACAACGATATTACGGTAGGTCTAGGCGGCCCAGCACTTTTTCAGTCCCGCGACTTCAGGGTCCGACACCATAACTTCTCGCTGGAGTCGACACCGACACCGACTTCAATGACGTCACGATTCCTTGCTGAAAGACTCGACATAGTGTCGGCTCGGCACTGACCCTGAGAATTTGCATTATGGTGAGAAATCAAACTTAACCCTCGTCCTGCGTTGAGTGAACTCGTCCACGTAACGCCCCGTGCGGGGATAGCCAGCGGCCAGTCAGCCGATCGTTCGCGTGTTGCCGATAACCTCGGCGGTCGGGTCAATCGGGTCCGTGTGAACACCTGTATCGCCTATACTTCAGGACGCAATAACAACAATAGTGGTGGATAAATCGTAAGGGACCCCTATGATATTTGGATAAAGTACTTGTGATGATATGCAGTAGGTTTTATTGTGAAATGGAAGGCCCCAAATCAAGAATTTTCTGCATTTACATGTCGTTTAGCACATGTTTTATCATGTTCCCAAGACCTCTGCGCTTTTTCTGTCCCTATGTCAGGCCATTCAGGTGAACAAATTATTTTTTAAGCCATTCGCTTAATTTACTAACCACATGTATCGTGACATTGCCTTCTCCCTCCTCTACTATGTAAAGCGTCCATTTACTATAATGTTAGTTTTAGCGAGAGATTTGATTTCCAGTTCCAGGTCGTAGAGCACATGGTATACATGTACTGAAAAGCGGTTTAATCAAAGGAACACAGTATCTCTCTAATTACCACATCAAATAAAGACAACGACCAACAACAAAGTCGGTCATTTTCTCCCAGTTTTCCCTGATGAAAAACCTACTGTCAGACGCCTTTATGCAGCATGCCCTAACATTACATCGGAATTCATAATTACAGACGTAGAACGGCGTCTCAAATACGCACATGGCCCCTTTCTTCTCATTTCACATGTAGACGACAACCAGCATCAAAGTAAAAGTTTCCCCAAGACTTTCCCCAGTTCAAACTTCAGACCGTCAGTACTATTACACGAGTATGACGAATAGTTGCGAATAGTTGCATCGTAATAAACATAATCGGACGATACCATTTTGTTAGATATAGTAGGGGTGACAGGATAGATAAACACGTGAAAATAGTGTGGAAAAAAAAACGTGAAAAAAACAACAACAACGACAGCCTTGGCAACCGAATAACCAAAGCGCGAGGCGCACCGTTGCTATACAAAAATGTGGCCTCCCGCAGGACCCGCGGTTAAGCGTGTCGGACAAAATAACGGCCTCCCGTGTCTCGCGTGTTGCGCGGAGAGGCCAATATAGTGGCCTCCCGCAGGACTAGGGTTAAGTTGGCGGTCTCCCGTCTAGTGCGGGGCACTGGTACGGTACTGCAGAGTCGTGGGGACGCAGAAATACATCTCTAGGTCTTTTTAATGTAACTAGCTGAGTTGCCCGGCCCTGCCCGGGATAAATCGATTTATTAGTTTCAGTTCTGGGTGATTATTATGGACCTGCTTCATTTTGCCTGTTCCTTTAGCTTCATTTTATTTTTGTTTGTTTGTTTGTTTTTAGATACGTTTTACTGCTCTCCCTTTGCGCGTTGACATCCTGCGCATCCCGCCAGCACTCGTCAAATGGCAATGATTTGCGCACGGGTTAGTTTTTTTGTTAGTGAACACATCGCAGGAAGTGATAACGTCATATTGTGTAGGCGGAAGTGGGCTATTATTAGAAACATAGTATCAATATCTTATTGATCGTAAATTTCGGATCAAACGCTCTCTTTACCGATTAACTCGGAAATAACAAACGGTTTTGTTTGCGTATAGCGATAGGAACAATGCTCGCTATCCCATAATTCTTTGTGCCAAATTTCAGGTCGGTGCGTTGTGTAGTTTCCGAGTCCATAGGACTATTAGGGGTTTTGTTGTAGCTTTATTATATAGAAAGATATAGATGTTTACGGGTATTAAATATAAATTAGGGATTGGTACTAAGAAAGAAAAATGAAGAGCCTCCAGAATGTCGGAACTAGTGCGAGTGCCAGGTTCTGAGTCGTAAGTTGAAGGTCAGTTCCTAAGGAGTCGTCACTGTTGTCGGATCCGCGCCCAGCACTACACTACGGACATGCGGCTGATAGTGATAGATACCTAGAGCGAGGTTAATGAGTCAATGATGTAATGTACCACATACCATAGGCCAGCGGAAGAAGAGCAAGCAGAATCAGCTTCATGGCGTCAGTTGGTCCAGATCTTTTTCTGTGTAAGAGTGCCGAAACTCTAAACCCTCCGCCTTTTTATATCTATATGTCAAATCACGTGCATGATTCGTGCTCCTACACTGCCAGCCAGGGACATGCTGTGCAGACGTGGCCATGTTTGTGCATGTCTGATTTAATGAGTGTCAGTTAATCAATGTCTCGCCCATGACTTTGGTCATGATGTACACACGTGAACAGTAGATTGTACTCCTTACAAAACACTTGCGCATTTTGTTTTTTTTTTGTTTCTGGTGCATTTTTCACCACTGGCCTGGTTAGTCCTGCTTTGCATTACATTATATCCATCCGTCCACCTATCCATCTATCCAGCCATCCAACCATCTGTACATCCATCTAATCATCCTAACCTATCCATTCATCCACCCACTCACTCACCCATCCATCCACCCATCTATCCATCTTTCCTTCAATCCATCCAGCCAGCCATTGATCCATCCAGTCATAAAGTAAGGTGGTTTTTTTTTAGCTCTTCTTATCCATCCATCCATACAACACCCACCCGCCCATCCATCCATCCATCCACCCATCCATCCATCCATCCATCCATCAAACCAGCCAGCCAGCCACAAAATGATTTCTTAAAAAACTTATCTTATGCATCCATCCATCCATCCAGCCACCCACCCACCCGCTCATCCACCCACCCACCCACCCACATCCATCCATCCATCCACACGAATTCTCATAAAATTTTTCCAAAACACCATCAGAAACAACTCAGCAACAAGAATGATCCCTCTCAGATGCCGTCACTGGCAACTGAAAACTAATTTCGAAGGTCGTCCCGTTAAAAATGTTATGGCCTTTGGAATCCCGTGTAAATTTTCAGAATAAAATCACTCTTGCCTGCCTACAGTAGTAGAACTGGATAAAATTACACTCCTTTTACTTTAAATATCTTTTGATCTTCATTTTGTTTTGCTTTGGAGATTCTTTAAAAACAAAAATATCAATAATAACGAATGTTGTCCAGGTAACAAAGTAACCCTCACAAATGAAATTCAAACTGATGACCTGTAGACTTGCAACCAGGACAGCTAATTCTTCATTTTACATTTGCCTTATAGTTATATATTTATATAAATTCACGATCCTCTCCACATTCATTTACCATCCTTTTTTTATGCAACTAAATTCGTAAGAAATTGGACTCGCGAAGTTTGAGAGCGAGTGACAAAAAAAAAGTAGGACACAGAGAGAAAATAGGAATGATAAAAGAGGTTTGGAGTGGGGACATACTATAATTGTGCTGTGAAAAAGTATGCAATACTTAAACTTGTACGAGTGGACCAACCCATTTCCTAGACAGCATTGCCAGTATTAAGTGTCAGATTCCTTGGTCAAACTGGTCCATGATCATGATTCTTTGCGTTCGTCTGGTACGGTAGATCTAACGACAACGAATTGTATCGAGGATGATATTGTGTGTATGTATGTGATTGGTAACTTTCTGTCTGTCGAAAAGAAAGCGATAGTATTATTTGACTTTTGTTATGTTACTCTCACTTTGATGATCAATGGTGTAATTAGGCCAATGCCCGTGAAACACTCGTGAAACACTCATGTTGGAGGAGGGAAAGGTCGGCAAAACCTGGAACGACAGTTTTGTAAATACTATACATCATTTTCTCCGGTAAGACTGAGACAGTCAAATTTACCTGTTGTAATTAGTGCTTTAATTAATTTAACCCGTCCAAGTTACAGATTATCGAAGTGTCTGCAGGAACACCTGATTTACTGAAATCCCTTTTTAATTAGGTATGTAATTAATTATCTGCATTAAACAAATGAGATAGATAGATAGATAGATAGATAGATAGATAGATAGATAGATAGATAGATAGATAGATAGATAGATAGATAGATAGATAGGTAGATAGGTAGGTAGGTAGGTAGGTAGGTAGGTAGGTAGGTAGGTAGGTAGGTAGGTAGATAGATAGGTAGCTAGGTAGGTAGATAGATAGAAAGATAGATAGACAGATAGATAGATAGATAGACGCCACGTATGTTATGTGAACCTAAAACCTACTAGAATTTTATTATTACAAGCCATTATGTGTTTAAGCCTAATAAATAGCCTCTCTTTATCAGTCATATCCTCAACACTGCAGTCTCCTCATCATAATGGTCAACCTGCGAGAGATCTATGGTCCATGGGTGTTCGTAAAACAGCAGAGCAATCCGATTTGAAATTGGCAGAGTGCGCACCAACAGTTAACCCCTCTTCTCAAATTGCAGATGTAAATTATTATAGGATGCGTTAATTCTTCTACCATAAATCTCTGAGGTCCCTGACAGGTTCTAATTAGCAAACACACACGCATGCAAACACATAATGATACATTCAATGACACGTTGACCCACCAAATAACTTTAGCGAGCACGTAACTGAGAGTATAAAAGTTGGAGTAGTTGAACAGTTCAGCACTCAAACTCGACCACCAACATACAGGCACCATGAAGGTTCTTCTGCTCGCCGCTCTGCTTCCGCTTATCTGTGGTAATTATTTTATCTTCATTTTGTGCAGTCAATTTTTTGTTTTCTTACCATGCTTGTGTTTGTTTTTATGGCAAATGGTAGGCCTAAGCATATTTTTCCTACTCATGGAGATTTCTCGAAACTTTCCGCACAAAGCTACGAAGCTTTGACCTCAAAGATCAGATTATTGGCATGGAAATAACTTTCCAATTCAATTTTTTTTAAGTGACAGAGATTTTATCTTTTGTTAGCCTGAACTTGATGTTGCAAAATTTTATTTAGTATTCATTTGCCAATCTTAAACAAAGTTCTGCTCTGCTTTCTTTATGATGTTCTCACCAGGGGCGAGGCTTCCTCATAATCAAATAATCAGTGGTTACCCTTCGAATATTAATTCTAGAATTACTACGCTTTTCAGATCGAGCCCAAGTCCATTTAGTCAGTTCAGCATTCTATTCTACCTTGCTATTTTGGGTCTGTTGTTATAGTCTAACACCCCTCACCGAAAAGCATCTTTGTAGGGATTACACCATATGAACTGGTCCAAAATCAGTGATTAACAAAGACGAAGAAGACTTGACTACACCCAGAAGCTAGTTTGAGCATAGCCTGTTTTCGTCAAAGCGGCACCGCAGACAGCAAAATAGTGGGGTAAAAAAATAGGTTTATAATCAAGGTTTGACCTGATTTTACGTACTTATGCAGGTTTTTCACTATGCGGTCGTTTTCATCCCAATTGAAAGGTAAAGAGTAGAGTGAAAGAGTTTGTGTGGATCTTTTTTTTTTCTGTTTGAGGTAATCTAAGAATAATTACTCTACGCACAGCAAGAGCTATCAAAGAATAATAATTATTATAGTCTAGATCTAGATATAACTGTGATCAAAGTCAGTCGAACGTATTAAGAACATCAATTCACTTGATAGGTCGCTTGAACCTAAACCGCAGCGGCAGATAGCCACTTCTCCGAAATCGCTACACATTGTTTTGTCACAGTGATGCCACTTAAGCACTTTCTACCATTTAATGTTAATGGGTCCTTTCCGAGAAACTTTATGAGATGGTAGAATAACAAAATCTCTGGCTATGAAAATTATATTTTAAAAAATGGGTGAAAAATATGCATTTATAAGTCTGTTAGTATGAATGAATAGTTCTTCAGACTAGTTTGGCTTGTAAATTGCTGCATTCCTGTCCTGTTGTCAAGAACAGTCCGCTCTTCAGATTTTTGCAGTGCCTAGTAACCGTTTCATTGTTTTAGTCGCTGCATTTATGATTATGTGAATATGATGTAGCGATACGTCCTATTATGAGGATCTTACTAGCTTAAATTCTGATTACCCTCTGCAGAGGGCCACGCTTCGCCCCTGGTTCTCACCACAATTGGTGGTTATTGCTATTGTAGCCATTCTTTTAATCACGCTTTTTCAATGATGATCGAGCCCATGGGCATTTACAAACAAATTTACGGGTGGGTTTAATCTAATTATCAAAGAAATTGCATCCCCGTCATTTACAGACAACTTACATCTATCACAGGGTTGTTCTAAACGTCGGAATGCAACTAATAATGTCGACAGTTTGAAGGAACAGTTGATAAATCACATTTACAGTATAGAAAGCAATATAAGATGATTATAATATAATTCAGTGTTCCTTCTTCACAAATATTGTCCCACTGTCATTATTCAGGACTGCTATCATCCATCAGCTTTCTGCTCTTCTCAAACCATAATGTTAGAGATTAAACTCACAGGAGATATTAAAATATCACAAGAATGCACAAATTTTAATGTTTATTATTATTATTATTAATACACACAAACATTATATTTTTTAAACCAGTATTCTACAAATGAAATAGGACCATCGTTATTTATTTCACAGCCGCTCAAGGGGGCGCAAGACAGGAAACCAGGTACGAAAGGGTCATGGAGATGATCCGCAACAACTCTGCGCCAGAAGACATTCCTATCCTAAAAGACAATCCGGAACCTCTGAGACTGCGCATGGGTTTGAAGCTTAGGACCGTCAACGTTGACGAAAGGAAGAACATGGTACGTCTGACTGTAGTTGAACAGCTCCAGTGGATAGACGAAGGCCTGTCTAATCTGACCGTGTCTCAGAGCCGAGAGGACAGGTACGAGAACGTCAGCATCCCCAGACAGTTAATCTGGCTGCCTAACATTTCCTTAGCGAGCCCAGCCCAGGAGTCTCAGCTTGCCTCTCCCGCTCGAGCTCTGATAGATGCTGATGGTAACATCCAGTACGAGCCTTTGTACATCTCCTACGCGCCTGTCAATGTCAGTGAACTTCACAGAGGAGGAGCACCAGTTGAGCTCGAATACAAATCCACTTCTTACAACGCCAAGGATCTGCTCTTCCGGCAACCCGACGACGGCAGCCTTGACGACAGTGAGTTGAAGGTTGCCGGCTATGGTGTGCGTGACTTGAAAGTCGAGGTACGGAATCCCAGGCCCGAGGAACGTCACGCGGAAAAGAGCAGGATCTACTTCCGGCTCAGGGTCATCCCTCTGGTACAAGGTCCCCAAGGGCCTCAGTAGTAAATGCAACACCATATTGTGAAGATATAAACTTTTAGACTGAATTGTCCTCCATAGGGTTCACAATGCAGAAATAAAAATAATACATTGTGTACACCCAGAAGTTCTGAAGTAAAATGCTAGATTTAAAGAAAAAAAAAGAGAATTAAAATAGCAGTTTGAAGAAATTTGAAGGCCTCATGTTTTCATCGTATTGATCATACGCATACTGTTGATCACCATGTCTGTCCAAGTGGAAATTTGCAAAACAAAAATCAAAATTTTGCAACAAAAAATGCAAAATTTGCAAACTGAAAATGACAAATTTTGCAAAGGAAAATTGCAAGGGTTTTTCTCTAGCAAAACCTCTAAATTATATTTCAACTAGATGAGCTACCAGGCATTGCCCAGAATAAACAATCATGTGATTTCCCCCCCCCCCTCTCTCTCTCTCTCTCTAGTATAATAAAAGTAATAAACTACAGTCTTGCTTCAGAACTCATGCGCACCACAACATTACGCACCAAACAACGCTTGATACGGTTTGACATGCACGGTACTACAATAATATTACGAAACAAACATGCAAAAATACAGATGTTACATAGGTATTCAACATTGTTATTTATTAAAAATACATGCTTGAAGTAAACAACTTTTAGTTATAGCCATCATCTTCCTTGTCTCAATTGCCACCTTCCTGCCAAATTTAAGGTGTATAGTTTGGTCAATTAGTCATGCCAAAGGTTGCAAGTTACTGAAATATATATAATAGATTATAATAAAGTTCACAGTTCATTATACATAATTTTTCCGGACTAAAAACAGGAACATAAATAACTAGATATAGATTTCCTCAACATTATCTTAGACTCATGTATGTTTTAAAGGCTGTATGAAACTTCAGACAGCATGAATTCAAACCACTGATCTTATTCCATGACTGATTTAATTTTGAGAAAAAAATCACTTCCAGCAAAACCACTCATACATCTGTTCTATATTCATCTAATGAAAAAAATCACTACCAGAGAAGTTGTTGTAGTACAAAAATGTCAGGGTGGCGTTAATTTAGAGGGTGGGGTGTGGAACACCAAAAAAAAATAAAAAAATTTAAATGTCAGGACAGCATTCTTCTTCATGGCATACCCCCCACCTTCTGCAGAGCAGCAGGCCTCAAAATGTTCAGAGCAGAGAATACTGCATTAATTGTACAGAATTAAGCTGTTCAGGCCTCTTATCCAGATCAGCTCATCTTGAATTAATTACCCGCCACTGGCAGCCAAAACCAAACATAAGTAAAGTCCACTCAAAATATTATGAGTTACTACAACTTACTAAGCTTGTATTTTTGGAAGGGTGGTGGAACTTGGAATAAATATTGATGGAGAACAGCTGAAAGACCTTAGGTTCGCAGACGATGTGGCGCTGTGCACGGGAGACACAAAGCAAATGGAGAAGAACCTGAACATACTAAACAAACACAGTAAAAAGATCGGACTGAAGATACACAAAGACAAAACGAAATATATGACAAATTATGAAACAGATGAAGATATAAAAGTGGAAAATAAAGTAATTGAAAGAGTAAACCAATACAAATACCTTGGCCAAACAATTCAAATGGAAAATCAAACAAGCTGTGAAGTGAGTGCAAGAGTAAGAGCAGGATGGAGCTGCTTTGGAAGGTACAGAGAAATTTTCCAAAATAAAGACATACCAATATCCCTCAAGAGAAAAGTGTTCAACCAATGCGTAATTTCCACGATCACATATGGATGCCAGACATGGACCATGTCAAGACAGATCACCACGAAACTAAGAACCACCCAAAGAGCAATGGAAAGAAAAATGCTAAACATAAAGCTACAAGACAAAGTACCACACACGGAAATACGAAAACAAACAAATGTTACGGACTTGGTGAAAATGGCTCTCAGATTAAAATGGAGATGGGCAGGACACCTAGCCAGGACACAAGATAACAGATGGACAAAAAGATGCACAGAGTGGAGACCGAGGACGGGGAGAAGATCACGAGGACGGCCAGTAGGACGATGGAGAGACGACATCACAAGAACAGAGGGTGCGACCTGGACAAGGAGTGCGCAAGATCGAAGCAAATGGAAGGCATTGTCAGAGGGCTACATCCTGCAGTGGAGGGACAACGCCTAGGTTCAAGGTTCAAGGTTCAAGGTGGCCGGACATGTTATAATTAATCTTGTTATTATTATGATATTGTTAACCATCTTTTGACAAATAGGCAATAGGCAGAGGATGTAGAACACTTCTTTCTCTTTCCCAAAGTAACGACAGCAGCTTGTAATCACAGTGTTGCAATGGCCAAGACAAGCTTCTTCCGTCTTCTTAAGCCATACCGGGATTATTTTTAGTTCTAGCAAATATGGGTCAGAAAGGTGAACATGTAATCTATAAATAATGAAATAATTTTTTGTGCAATTTTACATGTATGATTTAAATTAAACTTAGAATAATTGGTTGCTATAGGTGTAAAATTCATCTAGGCCTATGCATACCCTCATGGAATTAGATCTAGGCATTGCTACATTACATCTCAGACCCAAGTATTGAAACCGTGCAGGCCTACATGTATTTGTTCTGTTAGAATCATAGAAGGAAACCTCTTATATTATAAAGAACTAGGCAAGAATATATTAACCTCTAGGTTCCCCAGTTAGAGCTAGTTTTGAATATGATTGCGATTTTAAGTCAGCTCTCAAAGTGAAAAGTCATGTGGTGAAATTCTTGACCCGGATTATGGTTAGATTCCGACTAAAGTATGCGAATAGGCATTTGTGAAACACTGGAATGATTTCCTCATTACTTTTCAAAATCAGTTTGGATGATAAAAAAAAAAAATTAAGCTCGGGTAGTTTTACTGAAGAATTCGTGCAATATTACTGAAGAACTCCAGCGGCAATGCAGGTTCGCCATAGCAAAGATTGTACATTCTTTGGCCATAGTAGTCGAATCTATGCTGTTCGTTTTTACCACAGCGACCCCATTTTAGCGGCGCTGACCCAGTTTCGCGTTTTTGGGGAAGTGAAACCTCTCTATACATCTATACTCTCTGGTGTAGCTGTAGCCTACCGGCATAAATTCGCTATTATCAGCCGTAGAACATAATAATTATTTTCCTAATTAATGCAAGCGATTTTGCAAGATTTTGCGGTCGCAATGCGGAAAAGGTGAAATTTTGCGGCCGCAACCAATGCAAAAAAAAATTTAAAAAATGCGAGGACAGCCATATTCTTCTTGTCATCCTCCAAAAATGTTTGACTTGTACCGGTACATGTACTTTGACATTATCTGCTCTCCTCCTGAAGACTTCTTATCGTAATCTGCTTTTTCTTTCCTTTTCTTGACCTAGCACGTAGTGGCGATACTTTTTTTCCTTATCCTGTCTTCCTACTGTTGTTGTTCGTCAATCGGGCTGGACTAAGACAATCTAGTCATCGAGGAGGTGGCGATGGTGGTTGACTGTGAGTGCGCGGGTGAGGGCAGGGAATTGTGATTGCCAGATTAGGGTCAAAGGCCCAGGATTTCCTCGCCTGTGTGACGAAGTATTTGGTCCCCCGTAGTGGACATTCCACCGGAACAAATACTTCATAGTAAAAGTACCCCTTTGCATTTCGCCCAAAACGAAGATTTTTGACAATTTTCACGTGAAGGATTGAAAACTCGATGAAATGTCACCATAAAAACCCTTGAATCCTAATTCTGTATCAAGAACGATTTTTGACAGTTTTTTTTTGGGGGGGGGGGGGACGTTGTACTTCGTCCGGGGGAACGTTTACTATGAAATAAAAGATCCGGAGGAACAAATACTTCATAGCACTTTAGAGAGGAGAGAAGGGCAGTAAGAAACTGTCTAAGAATGGTCAGATGTTCAGTGGTTAAGTTCTGTTTTTTGTTTCTTTTTAATTTTTTTTTTCTGTTCTGAGCACCAACACTGTCGAGATTGGTAGTCCTATTTAACGGACAAGCATAAAAATATCGCCCCTAATTGCATGCAGTGGTAATGATAAATTTACAGATTTTAAAGGAGGAGTATTCACTGGGCCAGAATTTCTTTTCTACAGTAATTGTTACAATGTGTCGAAAATCTTCATAATTTTTTGGGTAAAATACTATGAAGTATTTCTTTCGGAGGACCATCTACAATATAGTAAGAAATAATACCCAAACGATACAAAGAAGCAAAAACTAAAAGGGAAGACAGAAAATGGCCAACGTCTCAAGCCAGATAAAGCAATAGAATAATAAGTAAAAAAATAGAATATGAAATACATAGAATCTAAATAGAATAATGAAATACATAGACTCTAAATACAATATGTCTGCTTAGCTGCGAGTGAACAGTGAAGAACCCCAACTTTTTTCTGTTGTTTTTATAATATTGAAAATATACGACAAAACATTTTTTGACTCCATTTGAAATACATGAGTGGATCTGGCGAAGTCGGGCTTAGGATACAATTTTCATGTCTTTAAAAAATCAAAATAAAACATTTCTAAGACAATTTGAAGCAAAAATTTTTAACTCTTTAATTGCCACTGCTTTGAAATTTTTATTTTAAAATTTTTTTTTAATATACAGTATCGTTTTGGAAGTGCATAGATCACATAAGTGCAGCCTTTTCATGCAGAGGATGATGTGACTTGAAACAGTAACAGGTGCTTGTAACGTAAAAATGATCTGCAGAAAAATGCTATTTACGCTCACCTAAACACGATTTTGTTCACATTTGTGAGTGTGCATGAGAAAACCCACAATAAGTCGGCAACATGACATTTTGAGTTCTGTACACATAATAAAAGATAAGACATTTCTGATAAATTGAAGTCAGTGACTCCCCTAAAACAAGATTTTGAGAAAACGGCATTTAATCTTAAAAGTGGCAATAGCTAATTGACCCATTAATATTGGAGTGATTGCTGTTAGGAGACCTTAGTCTAATAACTAAGCCGTTATAGAGATCATACTGAGTAGTGTTCACTACTCATCTAGTTTACCCTCTAACATGCCACGGTCCCCTAAACAACAGCCAAGTTGGAAGTTTTTGGATCTTGTTAGGAGACCGTAGTCTAATTACAAAGCCTTTATAGATATCATAGTGAGTAGTGTTCACTGCTCGTCTACAGTTTACCCTGAAACATGCCACGGTCCCCTAAACAACAGCCAAATTGGAAGTGTCGGACCCATATTTTCACTTCAACGCCGTTTTTCTCAAAATCAGCTCTGTCGACTTATTGTGGGTTTTCTCATGCACACTCACATTTTTCCAAGCCGGCACTGAAAGGGTCAACTGAATGCAGAAAATGACTAGTTTTTCATTTTATGAGCTAATCTCGATTTCCATAGGGGAAAAAAATCCCCTTTGGAGGGATTTTCGCAGTAATTTGGTCGTTCACATTGAGCCCGGTTTCGCCAGATCCACTCCCATATATATAGCAGCATGCACTGGTTCAGTCACTGTGAAAGACAGACATTTGTTGTCTGACATAGATATTATCCTACCTTAATCCCACACAGAGCAGAAATGCAGAGCGTTCGCTTTGCAGTAATTGTCGTTGTAATCAGGATAAGAAGACAGAGAATCTTTACAACTTCTGAATCAACTTGTGTTTGCACGGCTAAAATTAATGGCAGTGGCTAGGTTTACGGCAGATTACGCTCATAACCCAATAGAAAAAAACAAAGAAAGGAAGCGCTGCTGTACGAACGGGAGTAAAGCCGAACAATGAAAAATGGTGAGTTGTGTTCACCGGCTGCCGTAAACGTAGCCACTGCCAAAATTAATTGCCTGACTATGTGAATGGCATAACTCCATAGAAAAGGTTTCCTTTCTGAGCATTCTTCTCTGAGCTGTAGCTTCACATATTATTTCAGCTGAGAGTTTTGCTGTTAAAGTCGCCTGGCCATGTTGTCTCGGCAGCTGCTAATTGTGGTTCATAAGATCTGCTTTTCAAACCATTACCATCTTTTATTTTAGATTCTTCAAAATTTCCCAACCACGCTGCTCAAATCTTTCTTTGATGCCGCGTGTTGCTGAATCAAGTGCTTCTTTCCAAATTCAGTGAAAGTACTCCGGAGGGGATTTTCAGGGTATTTTGCAGGCTCTTTACTAATAATTTCATATGGTTCGGACGCTTCCTTCCCTCGAGGTACTCGTAACTGGTTAACTGAACTCTAGGTTTTTGGCTTCTTAAAAGACTGCTAAACATCCTCGTCAGCATCCCTGTGTCAATCAGATGTAGATTTGTATAAGTTTCAGTAGGATGGTAGGATTACCGTAGAAGCGCATTCCCTACAATAAACAGACATGGTAACTGACCAGCGGATCTATGCAGCGACGGCATTATATCTATAATGGCTGAAGTTCGGGTTTTGTGTGTGTGTGTGGGGGGGGGGGGGAGGGGTGAGAGAAACAGAACAAACCTAAACTGAATAAAACTTATTTTATTTCACTGACCTGAATGTTAAAATGTTATGTTGTTAAGAAAATAATATTAATTTTGCAAGAAGTAGTGTTAAGTGTTTTAAACAGCAGCAGCAACATCAGCCAGGCGACCATGTCGGCAACAACACAAGCATGAACGAATGAATAACCATAATTTTGAAATGCAAACATCTGCAATCTGACTGAAATGACTGAAGTGCACCACCAGAATACAATTTCTAAATTATAAAGGAGAAAGACTGAAATTAAAGCCCCATAGGCCTAACCAGCCATCCATCCAACATCAAATAATCACACAAAAGCACAAATAAACGCACGTGATCTATCGGCACGTGTGAGTAGCCTATTATACGTCAAAACTAGGCAAATGACTGTTTCTTAGTACGGTGATAAAAACTCACAGGCTATTCTGCAGAGCCTGCGGATGAAAAACCAAGTGGGTAAACAGGAGTTCAAAGTTCACATTAACTCTTCTAATCATAAAAAGAACTCTCTGCTCCATAAGCCTGTTTTATAATTTGTAATAATATATATAATAATAAAATTATTAAAAAAAAATAAAAATAAAATAATAATAATATAATAATAAAATAATGATTTATAATATAATTATAAAAATCAAATTCAATGGGAAGAGAAACCCACATGTGTAGCCTTTGTTGTTTTAGAAAGATATGAAAATAGTTGACCCTGTGCTCCCCACTCTCTCTGCGTTTCGTATAAAGTTAGAGCGTTTTTTTTTTTTTTAATCCATCCCTGCAATAAATTTAAACTTTATTTTCCTACAAAGGGAGGTCATTTGCAGGGGCAAATGGGAGACCAACTTTCGGCCCCTAAGAACTTTTACATCAACTTTTCGACTGTTTGTGGAGCACGGATGAATGGGAGGGGAGTGGAACTTGGGAGAACATCCATCTCCACTTCCAGAACCTCTGCATCTTTACTGAATGCGAATTGTGAAGTTCTCGTTCAAAGAGAAAATACTGAAATTGCTTTTTTTTTTTTTATGTGTATTTATGATTTTCATTTTTCACCACACAAACATGTCTCTGCGTTTACCTGACCACAATCGACCATTGACGGTGGAATTAAATTGTTTTGTTTTTTAAATTTTTTTTTGGTCGAATTTAATACCGGGTATTTTTCAACTCAAATTATAATACAGTTTCAGTTATTAATTTTATTTTGTATCTCATTTAGTCTGGGGATAGGTATGAAATCAAAGTAAGCTACTGGATAGTGCTGAGAATAAATTATTCGCACGCCTTCCAGGCAAGAAGTTATTGTTGACGGAAGTAAATTCGAGCTAGAGGCGGTCTTTATGAACATGAATGCGAGAGAGAAAAATGGCCGAATTAGGCGAATGACCTTTCCTTATTTTACGAAATGAATAAAAATTTGATGTGTATTTGACAATTTTGAGACCTAACAAGTGTGAAAAATGGATCTAGATGGCAACGAAATGATGGAAGTAGATTTGTCCTTTTCCAGTGAGAGAACTGCCACAAATGCTGACACCGTTATTGTTGACAATGATTTAAATTTGAAGGATCAGCAAGCTGATGGAAGTGCAGAATTTACATGTATGGATAAGAATTTAGGTTACAATTCGGTAAGAAGATCAGGACTGGTACAGGCACCCGACCATGCTGATTTCAAGCCCAGGACTTCAACAACTGCGAAAGTGGATGGAGGTTTGGAAGTTACTTGTGCATCAGTCAGATATGATGCAAGTGTAGATCTAGATTCGCAGAAGAATCAAGCTGGATTCAAACAGCACCACAATACCTTGAATTCAGAGGGTAGCTCAGACAAGACCTTGCCCTTATCTAATCAGTCCCAGGTATGTTTTCATGAATATTTGCAATTAATTTAATAAAAATATACCTTCATCGGTCGTTTTTCTCATGATTAGAATGCATTTTGTATTGATAATTGATATTACTCCCATACAAAAGGTCATGATATTGATTTTAGTGTTTCCTTATCGCCTTCCAATTCGAACTGAAGTCATAGGTAGGAGAGCATTTTCGCCTACATGTTTTTCATAACACTAGTTAGAATTTGGGGACTGACTTTTGACCTAATTACCGTGGAAACTGCCATAAACTATTAGAGCCAAATATAACTTAATTGGATTAGATCTACCTCTTCTTTTTAATAATCTATTTTGATATGAAAAGAAACACTTGAGTGGAGTATAAAGTTTAGATTCTGCGGCACGCTTGATTTTAAAACATGAATTCTAGATTTATAAATTGGTCGAAGTGCAAGTCAAAACCTATCTTATCCCCACTGCTCACTCCAACCAAAATTTAAGCTCAATAACTTGTTAAAGTTAAAACCAATGATTTATGATCTTTATTCAGACCCGCAACATAAAGACCTCAAAGCAACCTACCCCTAATCCTTTATCAAATCGGTGTACTGCTCAGACTGAAAAATATTTATTCCAAAGGAAAGACGTCAGAGAATTGAATAATATTCTAGGGCTTTAATCTTGACCTCATGCACCGTACTCCCAAAGGATTCATTCTTCTTAAGGTAAGATTATTGTTGAATTTGGAATGGATCTGATGTTTTCTAAATCATGCAAATTTTAATCAAAATTTTTTTTTTTCCATAGCTTCCAACTGCAGAGGATTTTGTACTGATCAAGCCTATCAGTAAAGGAGCATTTGGGTAGGTATTTTTTTTCTTTATCTTTCCCATTTCTAATTTCTAGAATTTGAACCTCAAAAAAAAACAACAACAGTTTCGGACTTTGAATTGGAGGCCTAAGATTGGTACAAATTTTGTGTGCTACAGATTATTTTACAAACATGATGTAGTAGTCTTCTGTGCATGGATACATATGTGGGATTTATTGCTGCACATGTTCTTTTTCAGTTCATTATCATGAAAGGGAGTTAAAAGAGAAGTTTTCCAAAGGGAATAGGCCTACCCCATCATTTCCATAAAATGACAGTATGGTTTCAGGCTAGTCATGATGTATTTGACTTTGAGAAAAGAGGATAGCTTTTTTTTTCATTCCAGATCAAACTGTCTGGCAGATTGAATAAGGGCTCTTTGATTATTCAAAATATGATCTGATTGATTGCCAAGGGATATCATTGTTGACTTAGGTTGCTTAGAATGTTTTCTACAAATTAAAGGAAGAAATACTTTCAAGGCTCTTCACTGGACCAGTAAAATAAAGAAATAATCATGGGTAAATAAATGTCGTTTTACAAATGTATCAGGTCAAATCCCAAATATGATAAAATTTGTCTTGTTTAATCTAAAGGAAAGTCTGGCTGGGATTCAAGAAGACACGCACTGACCAAATGTATGCAATAAAAGTGATGAAGAAAGCCGATTTGATTAACAAAAATCTCATAGCCCAAGGTGAGGATCATCGTTATATTACCATGTAGCATGTCTGGGGAGCATTATGTTTTCTTACATTGTGCTAGGAGAAAGAAAAACATTAAATTGGTTGCTGGTAGCAAAACAGGCAATATGTGTCAGACATTTTATTTGATCAAAGTTGAGTCGTTGATCTTTGTTCTCCTCAGCCCTCCTCCCCTTTTTTTTCTTCTAATGTTCTATAAATCAGGGTTGGAAAAAAATCATTTGATTTAAATCACCTTGATTTAAATCATGCCAACCCTGCTATAAATTGACCTGAAAAGTGAAAGTGCAAAATGTTTATTTGTGCACAGGGAGGTTTCTCAGTTTCTGTTATAAAATTCTGGATATTGAAACTTCAATTGCATAATTATAGATTATATCAAAAGTGTCAGGTTATTCAGTATAACAACTGAATTTGAATAGGTAGATAGTCTTTCTCTTGAGCCACAGAACAGTTATGAAGGACCAGTAATTTAAATCTCCTCTGTATTTACTGGGTAATTGTATCCTCTGAAATGTATTTTGTATTTAATTTTACTGGATAGGTGTCTGCATGTTGTCTTAACTTCATTTACGAAGATTACAATTTGAATCTAATTTGTTTCACATGCACAAAAAAACAACTGTACTTAGTTGAAATATGCTTAAAGGCGCTGGCATCAGTCCACACAGCCTAATTGATTTGCTTGTCTTTTTATTTCTATGCATGCCTTATAATCTACTATTTTTTAAATTTCAGTTACTGCAGAGAGAGATGCACAAGCCCGATCCAGAAGCCCATTTGTTGTCCAGTTGTTCTACTCCATGCAGTCTCAGCACAATATTTTTCTTGTAAGTATTCTGGCATTAGAGCAGTGATAGAAAAGGTTCTAAAACAGAGGTTCTCAGCATGGGCGATATTGCCCCCCTTTCCCCCTCCCCCAACAAATTTTGATTTCCAGATGGAGTGAAATGCCGAATAGGGCGACAAGGGGGAGAAAATGATGAGGGTTAAGAGGCAAAAACATAGATGGACGACGATTTGGCGACAAATACAGGGCAGCCATTGACTTGTTCAGCAACATGCCTAGATGGGTTTTATGAACAGAGAAAGCCTGTTGTGTTTTTTCAATGCCTTTGATAAAGAATGTTTTGTGTTTGATAATGGATAATCATGATGTGACTTTGAAAAACTTAACGTCATAATTTGTGTAGTCTGTCTTCTTGTGAAATATTTTTTTTTAGGGAGCGGGGAAGGGTAGGGGCGATGACAGAACAATTCGAGCCTTATGGGGCGATGGCCTGAAAAGGTTGGGAACCACTGCTCTAATCTAAAACAAAATTTATTACACATAAATGTATATAAATGATTTGCTGTTACCTCTCTGCTGTTACTTAGTAAATATACAGGTGTATGTAATACCGGTATATATAATTATTTGTGAAAGGTGTTTGGTAACCTCAAAGGCTTTTTTTTTTTTTAAAACTTTTATTAATTATTTAATCAGCAAGCATCCAGGGCAAACTCTCCTATATTTATTTGATAGTGACCTCTTAATCCTGCTGAACTTGTGCTATTTGGGTTGGCAGTTACATTTAAGAATTGTTGTGTCAGACTTTTGTTACTATTGTTTAAAAATCTGTCCCTATGGTTTTGTTGCAGATAATGGAGTACATGATTGGTGGTGATGTGAAGTCTTTGTTGATCATGTATGGCTTTTTTAGTGAGGAAATGTCATGCTTTTATGCAGCAGAGGTGACACTAGCTTTGGAATATTTGCACAAACGAGGTATTGTCCACAGGTGAGCCATCTCCTGATGAGATCATTATGTATGTTCATGTGCCAAAACAAAAATATTGAACATTCTGCACTAATTGGTATGGTCATGAGCAATAATATGTACACTTTCTTTAGATTAACACTCGTAAAAGTGAAAGAATTAAACTGAGGATGTGAAATCTATTCCTATATGATATGTCCAGTATTTCAGCCTACTTGAGATGCACAATTGGATATTATATATTCATTGATCTACAAATATCATCATTTTAACTATCTCGTTTTAAAACCTTTTATGAAATTTCTTTCTATCCCTTTTCATTCATTTATTTTTCCACAGAGATCTGAAACCAGACAACATGCTTATTTCTGACACTGGTCACATCAAACTCACAGATTTTGGCTTGTCCAAAATCACCATGGACTTCCGTATGTAATGTTTGCCTGAATGAACATTGATTGTAGAATGCTATTTGTTATGTGTAGTTTTCTGGACCTGAATAACAAATATCTGAGCTTTATTTTCACTTCAGTCTTTCTCTTTGGCCAGCCTTTTTGTCTGTTTCCCATTCATTTTCTCAGTAGCTCTTCAGTAGCTTTGCGGAGTCATGAGTACTGTTAACCAACTGCCCGAAACAGAATCAAGTGACATTTTTGCACCTATAGAAACACTCATATGCAGTGAGTAACAAATTTTGGCCAGGTAAATCAGATTTCCTCTGCTCTATGCTACTGCCCTGCAATGTCCACAATGCCTACAACTATTCTGCACACAGCTGGACCTCACAAGCCACGTGTGCCCCCACTTGATATCCCCTCATTCTCCTGACACAAGATTAAAATGGTCTCACTAAGTCTGTGGCAAATCTCAGTCTGTCTGTCTGCCTGTCTCTTTCTGTCTTTCTGTTTCTCTCTCCTCTCATGCAGGCACCCACACACCCACTTAATGCTAGTCTTTCCCTTCAAGACTTTTGTATTCTTGTGGTTCTTTTAAATGTCTTTTTGGTTTTTTTCATCTTTACCTTTCATTATTTTCCTAACTTATCTTTCTCACATCCAGTGTATTTTGTTGTTGATTATGCTGCTGGTAGGCCTGTCATAAAGAAAGAAAACATTCACCATTATTTTTATTTCCTCAACTCCAGGTACCAGCCCACAGCCAGGCAGTCTAACTCCCTTTGATCGCCGTCATGCTAATTACTGGGATCTGAGAACTCCAGGACAAATTTTGAGTCTGAAATCTTCTTTGGCTTTTGTAAGTTTTACATATCTCGTAAATTTTGGCCCTAGTTTTTCCATTAATATAATTGTATTGTACAGAAGACATTACGCTTGCTGATCGTTATGCACAACTTAGCTATTTGTTTTGGAGTCCAGGTCGACAATGCAAGGTATAGAAGTAACCCCTTCCAAGGCTTTCCATTTTGTCAGATTAGAAAAAACAAGCCAATTTTTAAAAATTCAAAATATAATTTAACCCCCGGAGGTATAATAATACAATGTTTATTCAACTTCAATGGAAACATTCAACTTGATTGCCATAAACAATAAGAAGGTATCACAACTGACTATTTCATTCAGTCCTCGGCCATTCCCAACCTTGATGTCTTCATTGTTGTGGTTGAATAAGAAAGAGTGTTGTTCTGAGCTCAGTATCATTTGATCTCACCAGTTTTAATTAAGTGGGGTGATAATGGCTTTATATCTACTGTGCTCATAGGATTCAGCTTTGGGGGCGAAAACACTGGTTGTGACTTCTGACTCAAATAATATATTGTATATTTTACTGGATATTTCCAGACCTCGGGAGCATCTCATCGTAAGCCATGTCATGGTGGAGCTGAGTTTCAACCGCACATTCCTGAAGTGACCCCTGCCATGGATCAGGGCCAGAACCTGGTGCCCCCCGCACCTGAAACTCCTCAGGATAAAGCTCATCGACATTCTTTTGTCAGACGAATGATGACACCCGTTGGAAACAAGCAAACACTGCAGGTATATTGATGTTCTTATGGCGCAAGGATCAGCTGCCATTAAATCTGAATTTCACAGAGCCATTAACTCTGGCTTACACAGAGAAATAAGAGAAATTAAATGTCATGAACTTAGAAATAACTGTGTTTGTCAGCGTCTTTAGTCTCGTTTTCTGTGAGTTTCTCTGGAAAAGTATCCTCAATGAGTTTCTTGCTAATTTTGCAGAGTGTTGACTCTGCCACAATATTTGTTATCTCACTGACACCTTGTGAGAACATTATTAAACTGTCTGTAAGTTAGGAAGGATGGGCTATGTGTGAAACATAATGACACTAGTCGTGAAAGCATTGTGTGATACAAGTTTAGCATTATGACAATCCTTTATTCTAAGGTAACTTTAAATTCACACGCTGTTTAGAAATTCGTAGCATCAATCTCTATACAGAGAGTGAAGAGATGCATTTAAGTGTATATGAAATGACTGTATTAAGGTTGAACTGAGGATCAAATGAATGACAAAGGAGTTGTTGCAACTGTCATAAAGTAAAAAAAAGTTCCACTGAACCAAAAGTGAGGTCTCAGTATATTTGAAGAGGAATCATGGTTATATTTAATCAATTGAATGTCCTGAAAAGTTGTTTTTTTCATCAGTCAGGAACAATTATCCGTAAAGATCAGTTTTCCTGACATGGCAAATTTCTACTTTTCTATTTCTACTTTCAGAAATGTAGTGGTATTAATTTGTTCGAGATACAAGAATACCGGTATATGATAGAAAATTTGAATAATTTCTTCATTGCTGAAAAAATAAAATAATAAGCCATATAGAGTCCGTATTATTTAATTCTAAATCTTTTCAAACATGCTATAATGTCATGAGTAAATTTATGAAAAATTGTTAAATTTGATCAAAGGTGAAAATTATCAGCTGTTTAGAGGTTCCTCCACTGGGTGAACATTTGTGTTTAGTCATCAAGTGTTTATTGTGTTCAAGAAATGTGAAATAAGGTAACAATTTTAGCAGAATGAAGTAATGCAGTAGCCATTTTGAAATGAATTCCGCACATGAAAATGCGTTTTTGTTGTTTTTTGTATTCAAGAGTGATATTCATTCAAAATGGCACGAAATCACAAGAAACTGTGCTTTCGGGCAGCTTCTATTTGTACATCAGATATTTCTCCAGTATCGTATTTTGCAATATTCATCTATGATTTAATGTTCCGTACAGAGCAGTGTCAACTCCACTCCTCCCGTGAAAAGCCTGACTCCCACACTGCAGGATTCTCTGACGTGGAGAAATTCGTCAGCCAGTGACTCACACTCAAAACAGGCGTGCAGCATTCTCCAGTCGTCCCTGCTCTCCAGTGAGTAATTTGTCAGATAGTTGTTTATCTTTACCAACTGGCCTGGGCATTACAGGACTGTCTTGTATTTATTTTATAATGATTGAGGTGGGGTACAAATGGAGGTGGGGGGGGAAGATGTGCGACAAGGCCGGACGAACCGACAAATATGGAATCAGCTGGCCACTGGGACCACAAGTTGGAAAAGCCTTGAGCGGATCTCGGAATGGGGAGAAGAGCACTTATGGGGATGCCCGTTGTGCTAGGATTCTGGTTCCTGTCTTAAAAAATCAAGTTAAATCAGATCAACCAGTCTTGTATTTAGGGTGTCAAAGGGAATGAGAATTCTTTTTTTTTTTTTTACACAAAAGAAATTCCTGCCAGATCTGGTGATAAAGGCCAGGCCAGGAAAGTGGAAGATAGTGATGACAGTATTCACATTAGACTCATATACAGAGAGTGAAATATGTCATCGGTGTTGTGTTTTGAATTAAAGTGCATTTTATTTGTATTCTCCATTGTATGGACATCGTAACTAATTGATAATTTCAGTTTGCCTCTGTAAGGCGTGGGTATATCCTTTGTCCAGCCTGTACCTTCAAAGAATGGCAACTTTTTTCGGCCATACCGTAAAAAAAAGCCTATGCACTGCTACAGTCTGTATTTACATCCAGGAACCAGATGTCATTTGGCTGTGTGGGTCGCAATGTGTTTCTCTTTTCAAAGCTTTGTAACAGAATGTTATTTCTTCAATCAGTCACAAATTAATTATCTAAACGTGTAACTTCACGTGTATAAGCTTCATAGAAACTTGGGGCAAAAATTCAAAATGAAAATAGGTCACTCTGCTTTCTTATTGTATGGTCATTAACATCTGCCAGACAGGATTACAGTTTTTGGGGTTTGGCCAAAGCTGCAACAGAACATACATCCACAGCTTGCTTAGTTTGTAACACTCATTACAGTAACAAGTTCTCTTCATTGTAATCTTACCTCTAATAAGGTGTGGTGAAGTTGGTTCAGTGCCTTAATTAAGTGGAATATTTAACCATTCACTTGCATCCAAAACTCAAACTCAGTTGCTGTGCAAAGACTGCCCTCACTGAATGAACCCCATCCTTCTCAATGCTTTGTCAACCTCATGTAGTAATAACCCTGTGAACAATTGTATAACTACCCATGTATTGTAAAAACAAACCAGAACAGTTTTGACTGACCAGTCACAAGTTAATCTCTGTAAATCTTCCTTACGTGGAGAGTATTTCTTATTGGTCATTTTCTTATGTCTGAAATTGTCTCTCTCAGTGGTTGAAAGTAGGCAGTTGGGTAGTTTTAAGAAATGAAAAACACCAGCTTAGCTTACCTATATTTCAGTTTTCATAACATACCTCATCCTTTCGCAAAATTACAGCACTGGATGGAATGGCTCCTTTTAATTTTCTCCTGGAGCAATATGTGGTTGAAAAAATTATACCCTTATGAATATCTACGAAATTTTAATGGTGGTCTCTCAAATTCTTGGAAACAGTCAGAATACCCATGTCTCATTCATTTGGTTATTTTACATCTTTGAGTTATTTGAGAGCTTCCATGAAAATATACTGCCATTCTTGTTATTTTTTTGTTTGTTTGTTTTTAAGGAACAAGTAAGGTTGAAAATCTCTCCCTTTTGACTGGTGGAATCAACTTAGAATTGCCTGGAGTGGAGCAGCCAATGGCGGATGTCTCGGATATGGATATAAATACTAGCAATGACAACAGCTTCACAAATGATCCAATCCCTCACCGTGGTGGCTGCTTGAGTGCTCCTGACAGACTTGAAGAAGCTAAACCAAAACTTAAGAATCAGAAAGATGCACAGGATCCTTTAAGCTGTGACAGCCATATTTTACCCATATTTCGTGTAGACGGAGAGGATGATGAAACTCCGTTGCTCCATCGAACTCACCAATCTGTATGGAACAGTTATGCAGCTAAAAAGTTGCAGTCAATGAGAGAAGGGTCGTATTCTGATGCTGCTGATCTTGGCAGTTTCTGTTCTGGAGAAGAGAAAATGACGAGCTGTGATGCTGTTGAAACATCTGGTCCTACCAGAAGAGATTCAGTGAGCATGCCAGAAACATCAGAATGCAAAAGCCAGATGTCCAACTGCAAAATTTCAGCAAGTTCAGCTGAAAGTTCAGAGCAGCCAAGCAGCAACCAGGTAAAAGGGAAAAGAAATATAGAACTCACTGAGTCTCAGTACTCCAAAGAGAGGATGCCAAGTGAAGCTTTTCTGCCACATGACACATCCTCTTTTCCTTCTATGGAGAAAGACAGAGGGACAACTACTACATTTGAAGAGTCCCTTAGTGGTGCTCAGGCATGTGGTAATAAGTCTCGTCAAGTTTCGGTGGCTGGATCTACAGATTTAGATGCTTCCAGTGATTTCTCGGCTCACCTTCAACATCCTGATAGGATTATGAATAGTACTCGTCTTTCTGTAGATTTTGGTCCATCTTCTGTAAGTCTGGATTCTGGTCCTGAGCTGAGAGATTTGAGTGAGATGTCAGGATTAAGTCGTATGCCCTTGAAATCAGTACCAGCTGAGAAGAATGCAGTAACAGTGCCACATTTCAATGTGGTGCCGAGTAAAAAATCGCAGAGACTTCTAAGAAAACAAAGTGCGTCTGCTGCCCCAAGTAGTGGACCTTTGATAAGAAGAAAACTGAGCAGACCAGGCCTGAGACGTGTTCTTTCAGACACTTTTGACAAATGTTTTTCCTCGGCATCCTCATTTGCCAGAAGCCAGGCAGCAAGAAATATCTTCAGTCACAAAAGTAAATCTCTTGACTACAGCACAGACTCAGATTCAGATGTAAAGGAGAAGCAAGATGCTCCACAACGAAGTCGACTCCAGAGAAAAAGATCATTCCAAGCAACATTGAGTCATAATTTGTCTCCAGATGTTAAGAAATCTGAATCTGAAATTGTAGCACATACCGGAATGACTCCAGCTCTCAGCAGGATGAGGGTAGGTGGAGATAATAGTGGACGACCCAAAAAACAATTGTGTGCAGATGGTGGACTGCACGCACAGAATTTGTTTGGTGATGCACTTCTGAATTGCAATCTTGTTGAACAGCACAGTGAAAATTTGATTCCTGCATCACAGCAGAATAGAGGGTGGGACAGTGACACATTCAACAATGGAGCTGATCAGTTAGAATTTCACAGACGAAGAAAGAGTCTTATGCATCCTCAAATTGCTCTTCTTAGAGAAGTTACCCCTTCCCAAGTAAGTCGAAGTCATATCCGATTAACTGATGAAGTGAAGGAACAACCTGTAAAAAACATAAAGGCTCCGAGACAACTTCTTCTAGAACAAGCTGACAAAGCAAGTTGTAGCAGTTACAGAACATCAGGAGGACAAACAGTGAAAAGTGAGACAGAGTCTAGCAAGGAGAGCACAGAGGACTCATCTGATGAATGTCTTCCAAAGTGTAGAAAACCGTCACTTCCTCGAAATTCAGCAGTGTTAGACCTCCCTGCACAGTCTGACAGCCCAATTCAAAAAGCTTCCTCAGAATTTCCATCTGATGGCCTGAAAGAAAAGGACATAAAATTCTTTATTGCTACTCCTTCCCCAGGTCCTACCATGCATTCATCCCCAGCCTCAGGAACTGTGCCTGGGAAACCGCTTATTATTAAGAAAGGAATTTCCACACTGGACAATACCATTGGTACAGACACCAGTCTTTTGAATACTACTATTGAATATGAGGTGTCTGCTCCAGCATGCAGAAAATCTCGGAGCTCTTCAGGTTCATCAATGTCAGATATTTGCCCCTTAGATGGTCATGGTCAGCAGGGAGATTCAAATACCGTAATGTCTGCCTTGGCTGTGTCTCACCCGTCACCTCCTCTTACGCTGGCAGATATGTCACCCACAGCAGGCACTTTTTCTCCAGTCAAGAAGAATCTCTGTGGAGACTATGCCGGGAGACAAACAAGAGTTCTATCCAGTCAGCAGTATCGCATGCCCAGCATTGCTGAAGGACTTGCCTTGCATGAGGAGGTGGAGGAAGACCAGGCAACATTTGTAAAGCCCCTTGATGATGTGAGTATAAAATCTGCTATGATTGTGAACTCAGAGAAAACTCTGCTGTAACTAAAATTTCCTAACTGTGTAGTATGTACATTCTTGCTTGCGTTTTCCATCATCTTTGCATTTTGTAAATACTTTAACAGTCAAAGCTCACTATTTTACAAAGTAACAAAAATTTTTGGCCAACTTGAATAATTCTGAATGTGGGTTCTGCTTTTTTTTTTCTGTTGTCATTTTTATTATGAATGCATGATGTGACTTTTCTTTGACATTTAAATTCAAAACAGTGCATATGGATGTCCCTTGAGCTCATGTCAGCTTCAGTTGGTCATTTGGTGAGGACTTTATATATTTCAGTGGAAAGTAGCCTGATTGAGTGAAGGACTCCATCATTCTTTGGCATGATCATGCAGACAAATTCAAGTAACTTAATACTGTCAGATTTGAAAATGTGTCTATATTTTTCACCTTTTCTAGATTCCCGGTGAAGCTCTATGGTATGCCTATTTTTTTTTTTCCTTTATATCCATACCCTACAGATTAACTTTAGATAGGATTGCTATTCACTGGAAAATTGTAATCATGAAAAAGTTCTCACATTTTCAGAGACAACCACTGTCAAAGAAAACAAAAATTTGTAATGCATCAGACAGTAATGAGGGTACTGACTGCATGAACACATCGCCTCCTCGTGACCAGAAGTTGGTGGTAAGCAAACTTTCCATTTCTCAGTCCTTGCCTTGTACTATTAGATGTTTCAGCCTGAATAAGTATCATGCAAACTGATAGCAAAGTACTTAATATGATGTTCATGCTAGTAAATAGGAATACCTGACATTTATTATGAATTTTTGTCTAACATGGTTTTTCTGTCATTGGGCAGAAACGCTTTTATATAAACAGTGGAACATTTTAGAGGTAATTTTTTAAGGTTACACTATATTATATCTATCAGGATATTCCACAATGGATGTTGAATGAGAAAAAGAAAAACAAATTGCGACTTTTGATTTTACATTCACATTTTAACACCATGAAACTGATGTGTTCACAAGGCTGCCCCAGCACAGACACCAAATCCATCAGCAAGAAACCCAGTTTTCCACACACCATTTGTAACACCTGGCCCCCCTCTCCAGACACCACTGAAAACACCTGGAGGGAGACTACAAACACCATTACGCACTCCAAAGAGTGTACGTCGAGGGCCTGAAGTGCAGGAAGATGAGAGTCGGATCCTAGGCACTCCTGATTACCTGGCACCAGAGATTTTATTGCAAAAACCGCACAGTAAGTGAGAAATTAAAGTTCAAATGGAATTTGATTTCAGTTGTCCACATGGTAGTCTACCATACAAAGGCAGAGTGACGTATATGACCATTTCATAGTTTTGAGAAGAGCACAACTAACGTGAGTGGCATAGTCAGTCTACATTTATACATGTTGGTTTGCTGCACTAGAAACTACTATTTTGGTAGCAGATACGCCTATCTGCCTTTGACATAAAAGAATTATGTGTGAGACAAGTTCATTGAGACAATAAAGTAGAAAAAGGCCATACTGTCATTTACATCACTTTGCCTTTGGGCGGCGGTAGTATCAGAGCTATGCCTTTTTTCATTACATACAAACTCTACTGTCACACTTTGACTGTCTGAATATGTTTTTCTCTTTAAACTAAGATACTGCAGTGAAAAATAACCACACAAAATACTCAAGGATTGAGGAACTTTGCTGGACAAAGGCAACTTTTTGCAAACTTCTAGTATGCCATTCTCATTGTAGGAACCGACTTTGATCTTATCTTGATTGCTTCAATACTGAAAAATTAACCATGATTTATGAAAGACCATTTCTCTCAGGTTTTGCTGTTGACTGGTGGGCTCTGGGAGTTTGTCTGTATGAGTTCCTGACTGGATTGCCTCCTTTCAATGACCAAACTTCAGAGGCTGTGTTTGAAAACATTCTCAACCACAGTAAGTTTTGAGCATTTGTTAGCATCTATGAAGTGGCCATGCACTAATATTACATATACAGAATACTTCACGAGCTGTTGGTATATCAAATAGGTTGTTTTTTTTTCATCTTTATTCTCTTGTGTGCTGCTGATGGAGGGATGGTTGCCATCTTGGCCCTCCTTGACCTTTGTGCAGCTTTTGATACTATTGACCATTCTATCCTCATTGAGAGGCTAGATAAGACCTTTGGTTTATCTGGGACTGTTCTCAAATGGTTCAAGTCATATCTATGTGACCGTACCCAATCAGTTCTTGTAGATAGAAATATGTCAACATCTTTCAAACTACATTTTGGTGTGCCCCAAGGATCTGTATTGGGTCCTCTTTTGTACACTCTGTATACACAGCCACTTGGTTCAATCATAAGAAAGCATAATGTGAAATATCATATGTACGCTGACGACACCCAGCTGTATATGTCTGTTCCACCCTGCAACATCAAGAAACTAGTTACTTCTATAGAGTGTTGCACTGATGTGAAAAACTGGATGGTATCTAACAAGCTAAAGATGAATGAAGATAAGACTGAAGTGATATTGTGTAACACAAAGAGAGGATGGAATCCGAGTGATGTGGGGAATATCTGCATTGGAAATGAGAACATATCTTTTTCAGAGAAGGCTAGAAATTTGGGGGTATATTTTGACTCAAAGCTTTCCATGCATTTCCATGTTCATAATTTGTGTAGAACCATCTACTGTGAGATGCGCAGAGTAGGTCAAATGTCATCTTTTCTAAGTGAAGACTCTGTGAGGGTCTTGATCGCATCGTTTATATTTTCTCGCTTAGATTACTGCAATTCCCTTCTTGCGAACTTACCCAATGAAACTTTAAACAGACTGCAACGATTTCAAAACCAAGCTGCTAGAATTGTCCTAAAGAAGAAAAAGAGTGAACACACTACCCCCATGCTTATTAAACTGCACTGGTTACCAGTTAAGTTGCGAATCCAGTACAAAATAGCAGTTCTGTGTTACAAGTGCATAAACAAAACTGCACCACCTTACCTTTCCACTCTGGTAGAGCCCTACTCACCACCTCGTTCTTTAAGATCAGGCGATCAGGGCCTTCTTAAGATTTTTAACTGCAAGTCAAAGAAACTAGGAGGCAGAGCATTTACACACTGTGCCCCGCACATCTGGAACTCACTGCCAAAATCATTGCGGGAAGCATCTACCGAGTCAAAATTCAAAACTGGTCTAAAAATCCACCTTTTTAAAAAACACTTTCAGTTGTGAAGTCTCATTCCCAGTCCATTTATTTTCTCATTTCACTTTAATTTTGCTGTTTTATCGTTTAATTTCTGTCTTATAATATGTTGTGTGTGTGTATCTATGTATACCATGTATGTGTAGCAGAGAGAGAGAGGGTGAGAGAGAGAGAGTGAGTTGCAGATGGAGAGACTCATTCCCAGTCCATTTATTTTCTCATTTTACTTTAATTTTGCTGTTTTATCGTATAATTTCTGTCTTATAGTATGTTATGTGTGTGTATCTATGTATACAATGTATGTGTAGCAGAGAGAGAGAGGGTGAGAGAGAGAGAGTGAGTTGCAGATGGAGAGAACACGATTTTCTGTAAAGCGCCTAGAGCAAACGGTTTGGATTGGGCGCTATATAAATGATCTTCATTATTATTATTATTATTATCTTTCTCCTTACGTTCAGTTGCCTGACTTGTTATTCTCCATATTGACACATTTGGAGAAATTCACTCGGAATATTCCACAGTTAAACTTTACAAAGTTTTAGTACTGGGGCTGGCAACCTTTCTGAAAAGAAGAGCCATATTTGAGATTTCTGGTAGAATTCAACTAAAGAGTGAGCTGCAACAAGTGAAAGTCTACATACTAGTAGCAGTTTTTTTTTCTCGATTAAAGATTTTTCTTACCACCAATTAAGACAAGGAAAGGGCCACAGATGAAAGCTAAACCACAGGTTGCTGTCCCCCATGTTAGTACAATTTGTTAACACTTTAAAATTTTTTCCCAAAGATGAAATACTTTTGCTAATTTTGTTGGAATGATAGAATACATTTCTTTTTGCTATTTATGGCCTTTCTCAAATTTTTGCAAGAAAAAATTGTTAAAAATTGACGTAGAATACAACAGCAATTTAATAATGTGCTACTGAATTTATTTTCAAAACACTTGAAAATAACCAATAATATCAAGACAAGCGGTGCCAGAAAAAAAGAAAAAGAAGCCAAAATACTTTCTGGTTTGACCTTCAGTATTACACTCTACCATTCATTGTTAAATCATTTCAACTTTTGTTAGACATCGCTTGGCCAGAGGGAGAGGAAGCTTTGAGTGATCAGGCCAGGGAAGCTGTGGAAAGTTTGCTGACAACTGAAGTGGACAGGAGACCAACTGCAACAGGTAAGTGTAATACCATAAGTCACCTGAATGGAGTGAGCTTAAACTAAGAGAAGCAGTGTCTCTGATGGCTCAGAAAGTGTATAGGAAGAGTGGTGAAGAGTCAGGAGAGCTATGAGTTGTCATGACCTTAAAGTTGGTACAAATTATTCACTACTTGCATGTCATAATAAATATCTTAATTCTTTTTTTCAAGATTTATGGATGTAGTTCATGAATCTGCAGTGCTCATCTTGTGCAAAAACTGATTGGCAGAAATTAATCAAGGATAGATCATTTGTAGACTTTGTCATGTCAGTGTTAGACTGAATTCAGTTCTCATTGTCCTCAAACAACAAGCATAGAAATTATGAATTGGTTTTAATGGATGCTATTTCATCTTGTTCCCCAGAGGTCAAGGCTATGCCATTTTTTTCAAATGTTGATTGGACAAACCAGCTGAATACGGAAGCTCCGTTTGTACCACAGCCTGATGACAATATGGACACCACATATTTTGAACGTAAGTGGTAACTGTTTCATGGACACAGTCTTTTGGAAATAGCTTGCATATGTGTGTGTACAGTGATTTTTCAACTGTAACTGAATCAAGCTTACTAGTGGCAGCCTTTTTGCCCATTTCAGTTTAGTGTAAATTAGTTTATATTCTTTAATCCTTGCACCATGATTTCCATACTTTTCAAATCTCAGGAAACCGATTATTCATTAAGTAAACAGATGAATGGTGCAGTCATATTGTTACATTTGTACTGATGATGTGAGACATTCCACATGGATTCAAATATGGAATGTTTAAGAAACATGCATTTGTAGGAGGGACGACTACCCTACCGCAATGAGTGATGTTGTTACATTTCAATGTCAGAACCTAAGGATGACATGAAATAGGTAAACTGCATGATTGTGCTGATTTGGATAATGAAGGTATGAAAAAACTGGCGGATGAAAAGAAAAAATGCATTTTTGAACTGACTCAAAACTTGTGTGTCACCTGATGTTATTTTTTACCCCAATGTTTTCTGTTCCAGGTTATTTTTGTTGTTCTTGTTTATTTTATTATTTGTTTTTTTTTTGTGTGCGTGGCATATTTGCTCACTACAAAACACACATTCCTGTTCTTTTTAAAGATTAATGTTTATCTATATCCATTTTCAGCCAAGAACACAGTGAGAAACCTTGTATTGTCAGCTGTGGACTTATAGAACCTTGTGCCGCAAAATATCTCCAGACATCTCTCAAGGAGTTGTAAAGTGCATGTTGAGGTACACGTTTTAATTTTTAACTGTGGCGCATTTGCTAGAGGAGATCTATAATTGATGGAGAAGGTTGAACATCTGTTTGAGGTAAAGTGTGAGCAACAATAACATATAAATCGCAGAGTGCCATTTCATGTCTTCTTGTTCAACTTAATCTTGGAAAAACAAACTTTCTTTGCTGTTGAATAACAAGTTTGTGATAAAGAAAAGTACTGAGAGTGACATTCTCAGTTTCGCACCAAGTGAACCCACTGAGCCAAATATACATGAAAAATGAATTGATCAAGATGTGACATGGACAAACTTTCAGCCAGTGAATGAAGTTCGGTGTGTAGTTAAACACTATAAACTATGTATCATGTATATTGTTGTGTATAACTATATGTATATCAAAATTAAATCATTTGCTTTGAGTGTTTTCATTTTAAAATAATTGAAATGAGCACAAGATCAAAATTGAGTGAACATTGTGTCGAAATTGGATGAAAACTGTCAAAACTGGCTGAAAGTTAATTAAAAACTGGGGGAAAGTTATGTCAAAATTGGGTAAAACTTATGTCAAAATTGGGTGAAAATTATGTCACAATTGGGTGAACCTTACACCAAAATTGGGTGAAAGTTATGTCAAAAATGGGTGGAAGTGATGTCAAGAGCGGATGAAAGTTATGTCAAAAGTGGGGAAAGATGTCAAAACCGGGTGAAAGTTATGTCAATAATATTGTATTTGGAGCATATAGAACTGCATTGTTTCCTTGAAACTTTATGGTATTTTATAAATGAGTCACTGCAAAATAAAAACAGCCCAAATCTACCTGTGTTTGTACCCTGTTATGAACTGTCAATTAAATTGTGACCAATAATGGTATCTTAGAGGTTTAAAACACATCATTTCATGAATATAAGGAATTTACTATTCGATTTTGGTCAATAAAAATGCGAAGATCGTTTTTTTTTCACTTTAAATCAGTTTATTTTCTTTTCGAGGGTTTTTGTTGTCCGTGTGTGCACACTGTTATTTCGTGGATCTAGTTAGATAATTATATGCTGTAAAAGTGCATGTGGCTGTTCCAACAGTCGCATCTTCACCAATAATAAAGAAATTAGGCTGAAAATCGGTATTGGCGTGGGCTAAGGCGCATTAGGGTCGATATTAATGAGTTTGCGTCCGACTTTTCGTGTGCACACTGACAAAAACAATGGCCATTTTTAAATCAAGGGCACTAATTCTAATAAACTGAAACAAAAGAAAGAAATGTGTACACATGGCATATCACACAACTTCGATGTGACGAACAACTTTCCTTCATTGAGTAGTATTCAGTTTTGCACATTTAAATAGCTATATGCAGTTTAAAAACTATACTTTGGCAGGTAGATTTGGGCTGTTCTTATTTTGCAATGAGTCAAATGCATAATAATAATGGCTACAATGTACTCATGGTTATGGTAAAAATATATCTATTGGCGGCACAATTTGAAGTTAATCAGTCTTGCAGTTTTACGATCTTACAATAACGTTACATGAGTTTATAATAACATCTGGTAAGGTGGAGAAGTATAATCAAGATTATTAAACCACTTACTGCTTACAAATATTATATATAAGAAATTATTTATTTTAGCTGATGCAAAAATTTTTAAGAATAGTAGGATTGTAGCAGGGAGACTACTAGATTGATACTCATACCCATTATAGATAACAGGAAGTAGACCAGATGTGAGGAACTTTTAATTTAATTTTATGATCAGCTGAACATTTGATTGAATTTCATGGTCAGTTTAAACATACATTTCTAGAATTCTTTATTCCTATTTCAAGCCACTGTCTCTTCCTAGTAGAATTTACAAAAGAAGTTTACTGTATTGGGTGATTCTTGTTTACTTTACATGTATCTGGGTCCTTAAATCATCACCTAAAGGCAAGCAATTTTTTTACTAACCCAATAAGAGAAATGTCAAACAGCAAATGGATGCATTGTAAATGTGATACAGTTTTCTTTCAGATCTGTTCCGAAAATAGCATAATTAGATGTGTGCAAATTATTGGTATAATTATTATTACTATATGTGAGTGTGCATGAGAAAACCCACAATAAGTCGCAAACATGACATTTTGAGTTCTGTACACATAATAAAAGACAAGACATTTCTGATAAATTGAAGTCAGTGACTCCCCTAAAACAAGATTTTGAGAAAACGGCATTTAATCCTAAAAGTGGCAATAGCTAATTGACCCATTAATATTGGAGTGATTGCTGTTAGGAGACCGCAGTCTAATAACTAAGCCGTTGTAGAGATCATACTGAGTAGTGTTCACTGCTCATCTACAGTTTACCCTGTAACATGCCACGGTCCCGTAAACAACAGCCAAGTTGGAAGTTTGTGCCGGACCCATATTTTCACTTCAAAGCCGTTTTTCTCAAAATCAGCTCTGTCGACATATTGTGGGTTTTCTCATGCACACTCACATATAGCAAACAGTTTTTTGCTTATAGCAGCTGCTAAAGCCACACACCTGGCTGCCTGCCTACAACCTTTATCAGTAAGACAATGAATTATAAGTTATTATATCAAGTTATTCTTCTCAGTTGCAACCAGCTCACATAATGTGGATTATCTTTTTACCCAGTGACACAAACTATCCCCAAATTTAAAAAAAGAAAGAAGAAATAAATATTTCAAAGATTCTACCTTTTTATTCTTCAAGAAAAAATAATGCAGCTTTGAGGAACATTTGCATCAGTACATGCTTGAACAAAAATTCACTGAACTCGGTTACTTTTATTGTTTAAGTTGTTTTTTTCTTTTCTTGCTGTGTTTATTTTTTATTTATTTAATTATTTATGTATTTATTTATATTTATTTATTTATTTATTAGCATCTTCAATGCCTACTTATGATGTACAGAATTAAAAAGTCTACATCTTATTAATAATTGAATACCAGTACTGACAATTTACTGTTTCTTGTATTTGTGTAAATTTTATCATGATATCTTGGTGCTAAGATAATGTACAGAAATCTGTATCTTGGTTGAGTGGTACTTAAACTGTCTGTTTTCAGAAATGTTCTAATTACAGATACCTCCATTTGCATAATACAGAACTACTTTCTTGTCAAGTTTTTAAAAATCTTTGATTAATTCCTGGCATTGGACACCGAAATGAGTGAGCTGTCATATGGCTTTCTCTGCAGTTTTCTTTCAGATGTCATGGAATGCACAAAGAGCTCAAAGATTTCTTTCATTCCCAAGTGTGCTTATTGTGTGAATGATTTAAAGAGGTAGCTGTTTTTCAAAATGTAAAATTGCATCCCTTCAGATGGCCATGGCAATTCCCATCTTTCAAATTGACTGACACATGCACTCAATTACCCCAGAAGATTTGAACAAAGACATGATTTTGATAACTGTTTCAATTTCCAGTCTTCATTATGATCATGTAAAAATTTGTTGTGTCCTCTATTTATGTTTTGTTGAATTTAACCCCACCCCCCACCCAAAACTCTGATCCACAAGCCACATCCATTGGGTAAAGGTCTGTGCTGCAGTAATCTCTCCTACTTCAGAGCTCTTCACATTTCATCACTGTCTAGTCAGAGAAGTCTTTATATATATGTCCAGTGATGATGTACAGTGTAGTTTCTGGGTTCACATGCAATGCAAATGTTCGGCTATTTTTTGTTGTTTCCATCGCTTCATAAATGAGCTTTCTGAGATACGTCCTTTCTGAGTACAGTTCGTTTGTCTACTTTTGTGTAAATGGATGATGAAATTTTCAGGCTTTATATTCTTTTGTCCATGATAAATATATTGATTCTTGGTTTCATTTAAAGTTGATGCCTTTTATTTATGTCTTTGATACTGTTTCTATTGCAGACTGGAAAAGGAGTCTGATACCATTCAGCTCTTTTGTTTAAGTTAAAATAGTTACTTAGTAAGTTGGAAGGCTGTTCTAATTCATTTCTATAATGTTTTACTGAGCAAATGTAGTGATGTCCACATAAATTTGAAGTGCACCAACTGAGAAGAGCTGCAGCTTCAAACTAGAACAAGATGTTTTACCTGAAGATAATGATAATGAAATCCAAACTGCACAAACTGGTCAGACACACAAATTCTATTCCTGATTCATCAAATGTTTTTGGACATGATCTTCGTAACCACTTCTTCTAGCATAGTTAGGATAAGTTTATTTCTTTTAATGAGTTTGAAAAATTTACAATATGAACAGCTGGCAGTGTGATAGATAATCGTCAGCTCTGCTGTACGAAACTTGGCAGGTAGTGTACAATTATAATATTTTTAAACTGAGCAAAATACATTAGATTTCACTAAATCTCTCGCATACCTGGCAACATTTAGTGATTTGTCTCTGACCTGATGCATCATCACCAGTACCTTCTGTTGTTAGTTGTCTCCACTCAGTATAGTGAGTTTTAACCTGATTTGTGGTGTTAGATCAGCTTTTAGTGGCACTAGGGTGGGCAAGACTGAGTTTCCAGTTTAATTAAAGATATACGTCTTAAATACAATAAGATGAAACGCTCCCTTCTTCAGGCCTTTTAAAAAATCGTACACAGGTTTGCACCCTGATCGTGGGCGGGACTCATGGGGCATTGCATGAAAAGAATGCTTGATTTAATAATAAATTAATGATGCTGATTTGTTACAGTGCTGCTATGACTAAAGAAAAATTTTTTAACTAGCTAGTTTTCCTACAGTGATTGAAGTTATAATTATAAATTAAGTGACTTCAATCAAGGCCTTTGGCAATAGCTGGACAGGGAACAAAATTCAATGTTTTCCCTATATCAGCTTTGTAAAATATGGCATTGTTCATGACTTCTGCGTATTTGGCTCCAGGTGGCGGTGTGAAATCTGTGCATGCCAAACGCGTTAGCTGTCTCATCTTATTGTATCTAATATATTTTGTTAAATTTCAGTACTCAAACTCCGAATCACAAATATCATTATAATATTGCAGTTTTCCTACATTGACTTGAATTATCCAACTTTTTAATCATGGACTTATTTGTATTTGCTTTTGAGTTTTTATGGCCAAATAAATCTTGCATAAAGTTCACTGTGATGGTCCTCTGTTTCTCCTCGCTATGACTGCAATTTCATATTTATTTAGGTTTTGGTAACTAAAGAATCAAATGACCTAAGTTATAATGTTAAATTTGACTGCCACATGTACAACTTAGAAAGCTTTTGATTGTATTGAAAACTTTGGCATTTTTGGCTGTCTTGTACGTTGCACTCATTGATTCTTATTTCATCTGTTTGTCTTCTTCAGAAGTACATTGGCAAATCATGCACTGCAAAAAATGATCTGTAGTTAAGACAACCCCAAAATAACACAATGCACACAATTTTTCAGTACTAATAACTTAAAAAAGCTAACGGTCTATTATGAAGATCCCCCATGTGCTCACATATTATATTTTTTTGTGAAAATTTATGACCCATAGGTCAGTGAGTTTTATTTTCTGAGTCATTCATTAGGTCTTGACGCTACATATCAAATTTTCTGCCTTTTCAAGTTAGCAATTTCCATGTAGCAAATGACTTTATACTGCAAATAAATTTTTAAATATACTTACATGTGATTTTGCCTCTATGTTCTTTAGGAATGAATGATGATATTGATATGAAAGTTTGGAAATGTCTGTTTATATGTTGTTTTTTTGCATGGGCAATCTTTCCATCTGATCTACCTTCACTGTACTTTGTCTAAACTTTTGCATAGGTAATGTCAAACTGAATAACTGACTGAGTTTGTAAGTTGTCCTTTTCGCATTTCTATCCGCTGAGACTTCCATTACTATTACTCCTTGACACAAGCGATGTGAACAGAGAACTGAGGAAAGATCACAATTTTTTCCTACCCAATTCACATCAACAATAACACTTACATTATTCGAAGCAGCGGCAAAAACAATGTTTGTAAGACACAAGAGATTTTATTATGAAAAAAAACATTTTTTTTAAACTGTGGAAGACATGACAGAATGGAGACAGATAATACTTCAACAGAGGCATTCTCTATTTTCTCGATTATTGCATCATACCATCATTGTCATTATTCAAACTCTTCATGCAATAAATATAGCTTTAAATCATCTGGAGATGTCCAAGGACACCAAACACTGTCAGGGATTGCATAACTTAAAAAAAACTGGAGTTGGACCATAACTTCAAGGAGAAAAAAGTGTTATGAACATAAATTACACCTTTGTAATTACTTTCACAGGAAACATGAATAAGTATAAAATTTAGGATGTCAGTAATTGCAGCAGTTCCCCATCTAAAAATTTATTTCCAACACATTATAATATAAGAGAAATGAAAAACTCCTGTGGCCCCAATTGTGAGTCCATGAAATTTAATCAAACACCAAATAATAAATTTGTTGTTTAAGGGGAATAATGCAGACTTTACCAAATGTTCTAAAAGATGTGCAAATTGCGGCCTCATGTATACAAAATGAAAGCAGACCAGTAAACATATTTCAATTAAACATGAGTTTTCCTTGTTCACACCACATTTTGAGATGAATGCTGCACAGGTTCTCACTGTATTACATCTCTGAGTTTTGCATGGAGTTTTTTCAAATTGTCCAGAATCAATTTATTGGTGAACAATATTTGCTTCTCTCAAATGTTTGTATCATATTTCTGGTTCTTTATCATTCCACTGAGTTGACCATTGAGTTGTAAGAATCATTATTTTCTTAGTTTATGACATAAAAGAACATGCACCTGACCAGCAAGTTTATACATATATGCACTCAATGTGTATCTTTTCATTTAAAAGCAAAGAATTTCTTCTTTTAAAGGAATTATATAATTCTGTCATGTCCATGTCCTTTGTTGGAATTTAATTTGAAAGTTCATGAATGATTTATTTGAATTCCAGCCTTACTAGTTATGTCTGACATACCACAAAGATGATATGAAGCCAATGATTGTGATAAGAGTTGCCACTGTAGTTTTTGCTAAAACACAAAAGATGAGTAACTCTAAGTAAAGATGCTGGCCAGTAAAACACGCCAACAAGACTAAAGTTAATATTCACCTACACATACATTAGCACGCACAAATCAACAAGTGCTGAGGTCAGCCAGTGAAACATTTTCTCAAGTAAGATTTGAATCTTTTAAACTCATTTCAAAGGATCAGTTTTTCATCTGGTTAAAAGAGGCAAGGAATGAAACTCGGTTCAAGGAAAGTTTCCTCAAACTGGTTTGCCACAAAACAGAGCATGTCTAAAAGTGATGGCGAAGTAAAAAAAAAAAAATTCTTAGAGAAGGAAATCTTTTACAATAATCAGTTCTTTTCATCACCCAGACTTGTTTCTGTGCGTACCAAAACTCAAATCATCTACAAATAAAGCTTGTCAATGTCTTGTATAACAGCAATGGAAAATACATCAGTAGAAACTTCTCCAGTGGACAAAAGTTATTAAATTTCCATCAAAGTTTAACTCTTTGTGTGCCAATCACCGGCATATCAGTTCTTCCACTGGTCACAGTTGTGCCAATCACTGATGTATCAGTGCACAAGAATGCTAGGCTATTTTGTGTCGGGTAGAAAGAAAGTCAACTTTCTACTATTAGATGTTGCAGTAGTTAGTCTTCATTCATCTCCCCCCACTATTTTCTTCCTGTATCGGAAAATGTGGAAAAATTCATGGCACAATAAGAGTTAAAAAAGAAAGCTCAAAATGTTAACTAGAGCAATGTGGTTGGAGTTAAAATACTTAATACTGATAGCAGTAGCAGACTGTACAAGTCTAACAGTGAAAAAAAAAAGGAAGAAGACAGAAATCAAACATCTCAAAAAGAGAAACAATCTGTGGATGAAAAAATAAAATGGGTGTAAGTGTAAACTTGAGTCTTCAAAACATGAGTATTTTCCAAAAGTATATAAATGTGAAGATTTTCAGTTTGTAAGAGCTCAAAGCTGTAACACATAAATGAATGGCAACAAAATATATTTTTAAAAAGTCATTTAAAACCTCAGGTTTAGCTTTAAAAAAAAAATCCAAGAAAATATATGAAAGTGAGAAGGATGACAATACTATGGAACAAAACAAGACAATGAAATATTACACTGCACATTTTTTCAGGGGCACTACACATCAGAATCATCAACAATTATATAAATAAAAGCAAAGATATTATAACAGAATTGGGGACAAAATGTACAACATTACATTGTAAAATGGATGTGGAAAATTTTAAGGCTTTAAAATTGCAAACATTCTCAGATATAAACTTTGTCTAGCTTAGGTCAAATGATTGTCAAAACGTTCTGAGAAAAGGAGACTAAACTGCTATCACACTTTTCCCATGTTAAAGATGAATCAGATAATATCTTTAAAGTATCAACTGCAAAGAAACCCTGCAGAAGTAAGTCATTGTGATTCTAGATATATATAAACTGTTAGCCGGGTATAGGGTAATTTTGAAATGTCTAATACATTTTTTTCAGAGCAAAAATTCAAATTTATGGTTGTTGAATATCTAGATATAAATGTACACACATCCACACAAGTGCACAGGCAGATGCATAATGTTTTACAACCAAAAGGCACCAGTGTTATACTTAAACAGTTGCACTCCTCAAATTATTGAAGTCATTTATATATTGCTACATTTTTATGGACAATCAAAATGCACAAACAAAAATTGAAATTGAGTGAAACACAAAACAAATACATGAGAAATTACGAATGATATTGCTGAAGCAAAAATGCGAGACAAACTTACATGAAGCTAATGATGTGATAATATATTAGGATTTACCCCTTTCAAAGAATGAATCCTATCACTCTGGGCACAATTTAAAGAGCACAGAAGAACCAAACTAAATGTGCCATGCAGAAATCTGAATATCTTGCATTTAGAAGTTTTGTAGATGACTTTGCGCAGAGGTAAAGTGATATTTTGATTTGGCTGATTTATTAAAATTAAAATATATATGATGTACTAGCTGAAAATATGAAGGCAATTGTGACATTTTCATCTCTGTCTAGCTGTTGTGAGGATGAAACCTTGGTGAGATTTTTTTTGTTTGTTGAGAAAGGTAGATTATTCTTGTTGCCTTTGATTTAATACACAGTTTTGAACAGCAAGTGATTGAAATCAAGCATCACTGACTGTTAGAATTAGTCAGGATACCAAAAATATTGGATGTCCCCAAATGATTGGCATATTTTAAGGCATGTCCCACATTGCTTTTCCACTAGAAACGTTGACGCTATGAAAATTTCATGAAAGTCTGATAGCATTATGTCATTTAAATACATGCCACTGGCAAATTGCAAATGTCTTACGCTTACCATTACATTTGACTTTAAAAATTTGACTAGAAGCAAAGGTTTTAACAAACAACAACCCAAACCAAAACAAAACCACTCAAATGAAGGTAACTCACTACTGATTTAAAGATACGTTGAAAAAACAACAAAAGCACACAGTATCAAACCTTTATTAAGGCAGATCAGTCTCACACATTCACAACAGGTCAAATTATTGAAAAAGACATAAATCTATTGTTTGTTACTTAAAAGCAAGCATGTTTGTTATACTAATGTGCTAATGAGGATAAAAATCAACCCATCTTTTTGTGAGGTTATTATCATTATTGTTATTAATTTTATTACTATTATTTTTTATTGGTGAATAAAAATTATTCAGATTTAATTTTTACTGAACTGCTACCGTGAGGATTATCATTGGATATGTGACTCAAACAAATCCTCAAAGCCCAGTGCAGAAACAGCAGTATGGCATGATAGTTTAAGTTAAGCAGAGAAGGGGACCTGGCAATTCCCAATGCACAAATCTGCCCTATTTAGCTATTTTGTAAAACATATGAAATGAATTGCTTCCCTGGTAAGCATCGTTCAAACATGCAAAGGAACTTACATACAATAAAACATACATTCTCTTATTCTTCATATATGCTAAACACTGCCACGCTCACTTTCATGTAAAACTGTCCTAACACAATCCTGATACATTAATACTGAAGGCACACTGCAACACAGTTTTAAAAACAAAAACATGAACAGAATTTCTAAATGCAGCATTCAACCTTTTCCTTTTGCCTACAACAGTCATTCACTCTTACAATCCTCAACAAACAGAAACAAAACAAAAACAGAAACAAACAGAATTAAACTCATGCTTTCACTCCTCCTAAAATGACCTTGCTGCCCTCTATCTCCGTGACAAAATGGCTGCCACCAGGAGTTGTAAGGTTGTAGCTAGAAGAGCAGATGAGTATAATACCGGGGATCCGCTGTCAGGGTCTTTGGATGCTGGAAAATATTAAACAAAGAAAATTAATTAAGTTCATCATCAGTTTATGTTTGCAGCAAATTTTACTTGAAACACATAAATTCACCCATTTTTCACACCAAAATGTCAACAAAAAAAAAAGTATTGCAACCTTTGAAATTTCATACCTACAATGTGTAGTAGATCTGAAGTTCTTTCAATCTAAGTTGTGTAATAATCCTCATTTGAAAAAACTTATAACACTCCGAAATGCAACAATCGCCTCCATTAATGAACAGTCATAATTTAATGTTTACAGACAATTATCAGGCAAGTACAAAGGTTAGCCAAATTCTATAAAAATGAATACTGCAGTCAATACTGCAATCAAGTCCCTGTAACTGCTTCCTTGATACTTTTGTCTGCTCTTTACTGAAAAATTTTCTCCATCTCAGGGCACTTTGGGCAAGGAACTAAATTTTGTATTTCAGCAATTTCAGGCTGTGAGTCCCTAAGATAAAAGTCTTTATAGGCCTACTGTTATATTTCACATATATATCGCCCATACAATTATAAAGCAGAACTTAACAGCAAAGAAAAATACAGTGTAGGGCATTCTCTGTTTGCTGGCACCAGCTGAAACCAATCCATCACATTATTCAGAAACTACCTATCCAAAAACATGACAGTGAAGGAGAATGGAACATCTGGATGGCATACAACCCAAGTACCTCTTGGCTTCCACAAAAGGAATCAAAAGTCCCACGGTTTATTTAAGTAAATAAGCTTTGCTTCCAGATGATTTGAGTTTTGGTAGCAAAAAATGGTTTTGGTCTTTAAATGAAGTCCAAAAAGAGTTAATTGGATTTATGTTGACATAATTATAACATATAAATTCCTGTAAGAATCATCAAAAAGAATCCGACCAAATGTTCCAACAATAAATCTAGAAAGGCAATCTGACAATGATCTGTATTAATGTTTATTTTTGTGATTTAATATTTTACTGCAGGCTAGAGAATATTTTTGTGAGAAATATACATTGACAAAATGATTTGGATGTTTAATGGAAATGTACAGTGTTAAAAGAAATGGAAATGGAGTTTTGATTGGTTTTACATCAAACAATGGCCACATGTTTAAAGTTCATATCAATTACATGGATGATAGATAAAACTTAGGCTTCCAATTAAATGCTCACAATACAGCATGGTGATTTAAAGGAAAATGACCAATGATAACTATCAAAACCCATTCAATATTTGATAAGAAATTGAGTTGCTCCCACATAAAATTTATTCCTGTTATATTTTCCTTTACAAAAGCATTTACACAGACAAAAATATGATGAGATGATGTGAGCATCTTAAAACATAAACCAAACAAAGAATTTCCATTTTCAAAGATGATCATTTCAAAGAATTTTATAGGCACACATCTGTGCAAATTCAAACTATATATGACTATGAGCTCAGAAGACTTTGAACAATCATACTTCACATATCATGCCATGTCACAAAAAGCAAACCAATGTTATTATGTTTGAAGCAAAAGAAATCCTACGACATTCTGAAATGAAGTTTGAGGCTACTCTATTTAAATAAATGCGCATTGCAAACCGTATGACGAGACAACCACAAAACCCAGATGTATGCCATTTTCACCAAAATGCATTTCAAAAAATGGAGTTTGTGATAGATGAATAAACTTGAAGGTAGATATAACTATTACACTCAGCGAGGACAAGTTTCAAAGCTGAGCTCCACCTTTTCCATGCCATGTTTTTACAGTGAAACATTTCTGTCTTTTCCTGGTGTTATGTTTTGCCGCTTTGACAACCCTTGCTGGTGCAGTATTATTATAACATGATGTGTAAAATAATGTGAATCAAGACGCTGAAGACAGCCTGGGGTAGGCTGGACTATTTTGCTTGAATTATGGAAATTTAATTTGGAAATGGAATGTTCACAAGACCCAGATATTAGTATAGCAGCGGCTCTGATGATACTCAATACAGAAAATGTTGGAAGTTAAATAACTTGTCAATTGTCCTTCACAAGAATTGTGCCTGCAGGCCAACTTCTGGCTCTAACTAAAAAACAATCTTCTGTACACATTTTTTTTATAGCTGATGTCATACATTTCTGTTGCTTTTTTGTTGTTGTTTCTTCCCCTAAAATGTATAATTTAAATTTAGTATCTTCAAATAAGTATAATAAAACTCTGAGTTCACTGTAAGGTAGACATACTGGATAATAAATCAATAGCACAACCTTAAACATGAGAGAAATCAGTGTGCCATTTGTTGTAAAAAAAAAAAAAATTCATGAAAGTAAGGAAACTCAGAACTAGAATATCAAATGATGGCTTGTAAAGAATCATATCTATCGCCAGATAGTACTGATGAACCTACCATGAAATCTCCTTAGTATTTTTACATCAGTTTAAGACAAAATGTAGTTAAGAAAATAGTTCAAAACATTAGGGTTCCATTTTGGTGATTAGTGATGATTGTATAGAAATGTATAATGTCCCTCAACCGGACAATCTCAGTTTTTTTAATTTTTGTGTTAAACACTTTCAGAGTTTTCACTCAAATCAGAAATTCTATTTTGCCCTGAGTAATCTGCACATTTCAAACATAATCAGTCAAAATATTAAAGATTTCCACAACATTTGAGTTATTTGTGAGAAATATAATTATCAATAACAGGAGTAGCAGCTGATCTACTGAGGCAAATTAATATGATTAGTGTAGTTTTTGGCTCCACCAACTTCATCTCATAAATTTATGTAGTTCTGTCTTTATTATAAACTTCGTGCTGTTCGCTTAAAGGTTTCATTAAATACTGAACAGACCATAAATTTAACTGCATGTGGTAGGAATCTATTGGAAATCTTATGTCGCTATTCCAGGGATATGAAGAGAAGCTACTAAAATTTCTGTGTCAATGGTATGCTCAGTGAAGTCTCTTTAAGTGATGGCATAAACCATGGGCATAACGGATTATGTTTTGTTTCACATTCTTCCATCAATTTCCAAATTCAAGTTTTCAGTGACCTACGAGGTCAAGAGCCAAGTCCACAAATGGAAAAGCTTTAACTCTTTGTGTGCCAATCACCGATATATCGGTTCTTCTGCTGGTCACGTTTGTGCAAGTCACTGATGTATTGGTGCACAAGAATGCCAGGCTATTTTGTGTCCGGAAAAAAGAAAGTCGACATCTGTTAATAGATGTTGCTGTAGTTAGTCTTCCTTCATTTTCCCCACTAGTTTCTTCTTGTATAGGCAAACATGGAAAAATTCACAGCACACAAAGAGTTAAGCTGTGATGGGCAAGTTTAACACTTTGGTTGCTGAATTCTACTCAAGTCATATTCTAAAAATGCGTTTGGTGGTGATGTTTGACTCAAGTTGAAATCGGAAAAAGTATCATTAAATGTGCAATAGCTTGAAACTTTGAGAACTCCAATATAAACTGAGTGACTTCCCTTGGTAAATAACTGCTTTCTGCCTCTGGTAAGCATTTTTCTTTTTGCCTATCTGACACCGTTTGAGTTTCTTTTATCTGTTATTTTCCCCAATAATGAGACTCATGTTTGTTTCTATGGAATATATATGAATCCAGGTGATGTGTAAAGACACAATTCAGGCTTACGTAATAAAAATTCTTGATTTTATTTTGCATTTGTATTAGTATACTTCTTTGATCCCATTTGGGAAATTTGCCTTAGTGTCATTGTACTCCAGTTACAACTAGAGCAGACATGTCTTCGCCGCAATGCAGCACCAGTCAGCATTTTTTTCTTTTGGGAGAGGGAGGGGGAAGGGGGTGAGTGTGGTACAGATTAGTTTTTCTTTAATTCTACCCAGGCAGCAGCCTTGTTAGGCCTGCTCTTCGCGACTTCCAACAGCCAAGGTATCTTTATCACGCGCAACGTGCACACGGACCCTCCGAGTTTTTCGTCCTCATCCGAGAAGACCAGGTGCTTGATCTTACCTTCCATAGGATCAGGAACAGGAAAATGTGACAGAAATCCCAAAATTCTAACATGCCTGCACCGACCAGGAATCGAACCTGGTATCTTTGCATGAGAGGCCAGCAGCTTGCCCCTAGACCAATGTGTCCCCATCCATACCCAATCCAGTTATAAAACCAAAGTGAAATCTGAAATTTCTACTCCCTTTGGTTTGGAAGTGATAGTTTTTTTTAGTGAGATATCCCAATTTTTTTTATTAAAGGTGCTAGATGCCTCAGCAACAAAGGAAAAATTTCTCTTTAAAGCCTCAGCCACTGAATGTCAAAAGATGAGCAAAGTAAGCCAACTTCTGGCAAACCCTTTGGATATGGCTTACAAATAGACAGCAATATAATTTAATGTGAAAATGTTTTTGACTTTGTCTCATTCTTGACTTCAACATTATAAGGTCAATGCCATTGTATCAGTCTATGGACCAATTGTGTAATTAGAAGATGTTTCATAAAGTAACGTCCTTCTTTTTCCTTAAGTGCTTACTGATACTAAGCCTCTTAAAATCTTTTTACAAATGAATGTATTTGCATGAAATGTAAAGTCTGTCATATCTAGATGATTATAGCAGCACATTAAAAGTATATTATATTCATATGTTACAGTCAGAATTCAACCTACTCTTCTTTTACTTGTAAATCATGAACTAATAATGCATTACCTGTTGGGTGTAATTTAAAAATATTGCTCTTTCCCTGAAACATTAATGTCAGCTCTCACTATGTACAATATACAGACATGATTTGAATTCAGTTTTCATTTTAATATATGAACAATTGCCTATTTAAAAAATTTCTAAGCATTTACAAAGTACACCATATGGCCAAATGAAGCATTTGATGCATCCAAAGCACATGAGCTACGCAGCCATTCAGTTTTCTACTCTGCACTGTATAAACATGCCTTAGCTTAGGATGAAAGCATACAACATAGCTGAGTTTTTCTGAATAAAAGTAAAGCTCAAATTCAGTTAGGAACATTTTTTTCTTATTTGCCTGGAGATGCATTCTACATTAGCGTAATCAAGCATGAGGCAAGCTGCATTTCACAATGGATTTGCTGGGTAGACAGGACTACATTCTAAAACATATTTCATGACTGTGGCATCCCATGAAGAAAAGATATCCTGCTGGTTGGTCAACCACAGTACTAGCATTTGCATATAAATGTGTAAAGCTTATCAGCTTGAACCTGCCATGTGAAAATATTAACTTATTTCTTTCCCCATAGATTCCATTGAACTTGACTCGAATTGCGGCTGGTTCCCAAACAGATCTTGCTCATCCTCTCTTGGACACCAATTCTTAACTCCATGCATACCGTTGTTCTTAGACACTCCCAGTAGGTTGCAGAATGTTGAGCATTGTAAGTTGAAACAGGCATTGGAGATTGCAGTTACTGAAGATGCTCGCAAATGTCGATCACTATATTTGCAACAGACTCTAGACACTTTAGTTAATGAAGTTCCTTTTACATTCAACTGTTAGATTTGTGACAGCTGCAAATGATTGAATTTACTCGGGGCAAGAAGCACACAGAAAGGATGTTTTAAAAGCCACCAAAGATATTTGTACCAGACGCTGGAACTCAAATTTACTGAAGATCCCTTTAGAAATCAACTGTCACAGATATAAAAGACACAAGAGACTGAAGAATTTGAAGATTTCTTCACATTTCAACTGCTGTTGCAGCCAAGAGATTCTGAAATTTTTGAGGTCCTGCAATCTGCGATGATGCCATAAGATCACAGAGTGCATTTACTGTACTGTTCCTCCAATCAGGAAATCTTGCCAAATACAGTGTATTATCTAATGATCCACCAATGTGCAAGATAAATGAACTCAAGCCCAAAAAATTTTGATGGCTGCCATATCAAGAGAACACACTGATCGTTGTCCATTTTTTAAGAATCTATGGTGGTGCCCAATTAACCTTCATCACAAAAACTTTATCCAGCAGAGCAGTAAGTATTGGAAGGTCAAACTAAAAACTTCCATCTTCCTCCTCTCCTGCAAGAATTAGATAAGCCACATTACATTGGTATGCTTATACTTTATGAAGAAAAGTACCTCACTTTTAAACTGGCTGTTGAAAGTATAAGTATAAGGGCTTTTAAATGCTTTTCTTCATCCTACAGAAAGAAATCTCGCACTTATATGAAAAACAAATCCACTTTACTCACTGCTCATATGTTTCTTAATGAACAAACCATGACTGAATGTCTCTGGATAAAAAATTAGTTACAGAAGTAATAAATAAAGATTGAATACAATTTGCTGCTCGAGAAGAAAAAAAAACAACACATCATCCTCCATTCGAAATTCAAGTACAAAATTACCAAAAAAGCTAATGCCAAAGTAAAAAGACTTCTACCACAATGAAGTGAAAAACCACAGGCAGCTGACAGGGTTTTACAGTGTAAACTGGGATACTAAATAATGTAAATTTCAATTATTATCAGGGTATACAAATTGTTATAACACATGCCCCTTGTTGTAATTCACGAGACAGAAAAACAAGAAAATTTACAACTGAGTGACAATTTCAGCCTGTAGAGTTTAAAAAACTGAATCATGCAACTCAGTACTGGTAATGAAGATATGAAAGACAAGAATGATGACGACTGCAACAAAGATTCTACTGATTTAATTATCAGACTTGGATTTGACCATACATCTCACAGGAGTAGCATGTTCCACCTTAGCATATTTTGACTCTAGTCACTATGTTTGATCTGTTGCTGCTGAATGCTACATCAACTTTACACAATCATATGTCAGCTCAAAACAATATCTGAAGCCTGGAGCAATCTGAGGTAGCCTGCATGCCAGATTAGAGTTAAACATAACAGGAGGATTTTGATAACCTCGAAGCTTGCAAAATGGGTGAAGAAATCTCTCTCACCTTCCACCTCTGTGCTGTCCATGTTTCTTTGGCCTTCAACATTTTCTCTGTTATCAAAATTCTCCTCATCTTCAGTACTTGGGTTGAAGCCATCATATCCATCAGGATCAAAGTTATCATTCTCCATTTCCTTTTCTCCATGGATTTCATTTTTCACTCCCATGTGATCTCGATTGTAATTCTCATCATTCTCTTGCTTGTAGAAACTATCCTCTGTTACAGTTTCAGCATTGTAGTCATCCCACTTATAGTAAAAGGTATCTTGATTGTTTGTGTAAATATCTCTGCCATTTCCATCGTGTTCTCTGTCAGGATTTTCTTCTGTAACGTCAAATGTTTGATCAGGTGTTCTATAAATATCTGGGTAAGTGCCATAGGCATTATCTTGTACGTCTTCTTCCTCAAACATTTCCGCTTTTCCTTCCTTACCTTCCAAATCAACTTCCATATTTGGCTCATTGTCATCTCCATCGTCATCATCACTGTGACCTTCCCCTGTTGTACCCTCTGGTTCTGCTTCACCTTCAGGCTCACCTTCACCTTTAGGTTCTGGTTCAACCCCAGGCTCTGGTTCACCCTCAGGCCAGGTACCCTCGGGCCAGGCACCCTCTGCCACATCTGTATCATGAATAAGGAATTTGCAACACCATGCAAGCAAAAACTATTCAAAACAAAGCACCACAAATGCATTCTTGCTTAAGATAAACTGGTTGTCAGAAATATTTTGAGATGAGACCCAACCTTCTGACACATTCTCCACTGATACTGTATTCTGTCAACTTCCAGCTGCTCTGCAACTGTATCCTTTCAATACTAATTGTCGATTTTTCATAAAATGAAGTTCGTACTTTATAACATTATCAACAGTCCCAATATTCCCCTGTTTTCCTCTTTCATTTCAACCCAGGTTGTGGGTGGCAGGCTATGTTTATCTTGTTCACAGTTGAAACCCATTCCTAACCATGTCCCCTGTGTCAACTTCTTTGTCAATTACCTTAAGTCAATAGAGCATGATTGACCATGCCAACACACAGTGGAAATTAATGGAATTTTCATACATTATCATCCACATAAATTGTCCAAATATGGGAGGAAAAAAATGAGGTGAAGACATTGAAACACACATGAGATTGTGAAGCTTTACTGTCACTGTCTGTCACACGAATCGAGTTAGAAGAAATGATGAAAAACATAAAATTTAGAGTTGAACAATGTACAGCTATATTACTGAGAGTGTGGATATTCTTTACTTTTTTGGCCTGGAAGCCATGACTTGATCCTAATTATGTTAAGGGGTACTTTATAATACAGACCTGCTGCTGAGCAAGATTCTTGATTTGCCTGCATATGGAGATCCTCCAAGTCATTTCGTAATTCATCCAGTCCACAGGAATTGACAGCACCAGCTGTGCATGTGACCAAAGAGTTCATAAACCTGTGGAACATTAAAACAAAGGTATAATGCAAATACAATTAACTATACACCATTGACTCAGTTCACATGCATATTTTTCTCAGTTTGCCGTGTACAATTGATTTTTATCAGTCCAAACCAATAAACCTCAACCGAACTATGCAATTCTTGTAATACCGACCCTAGCATGTTCAAGTTTTGCCTTTTTTTTCTAAATACAAATATCATAGTAGTTTTGTTTTTGGTATGATGTGGTTTCTGAAATTGATGCCATTTTCATTCTACAAAATATCAGTTATCTACCGAGAATCAAAAGCTGCAAATTTCAGCCTTGGCACAGAAGAGTGAGGGCTGAAAATCAACATAGGTCCCAAGCACCCACATCTTTATTATATTGTATGTCAAAAACACCACCATGAAAAGGCTACCAGAATTTCACATCACAATAAATGGAGCATGGTCAGGCACACTGGGGCATTGTTGATTTTAAATCACACAGCTCCATACAGCATATTTCTCATATGCATAATTAGCCCTTCACAACCACAATGGGCTCTTTCTCAGTCTCTATTCACGCTGGATTGGGAAAACCAAAAACTGTAGAAAGAAAATATGTAGTGATAAAACCTTGGCTGGATCAAACATACCTGCACCAGTAAGTGGAATTATCCCCAGCCACTTGCCCAATGTTGATGTCACAACTTTTCATCTGGTCACAGTGGGCAAGTGAATAGCTGCCCAAAATTACTGTTAAGAAAAAGTGCAAAGATGAAACATAATAGTTTCTACACTTTGATTAGAGAATCAAAATTATTTCACCCAAATCAAAAATTGAAATAAATGGTTGCAGTTGCTAAAGATTTAAATATACTCGAAAAATTAGAACTCATAATTTTTTGGTAAAGATAACAGCTCCCTGAAAGAAAAAAAACGAACTGAATCTATCACCAGAAAATATTTTACTGGCACTGAACCAGGTCAAAATCTGAAAATACATGCTTCTTCTTTTCTTTTTTTTTCTGCAGATGTTTATGTGTTACACTGTTTGAAGCAGCTTCAATATATATTTCCATGACATGCCAACATTTAAAAGAATACAGCTGACAAGTTCATCTTCACCACACAAGTTTTTTGTTCATTTTAACACATTCAGCCCCAAATTATTTTTCATCATTTGACTGATTTGCCCAAATCACCATGCACAAAAAATTGGATCTTGTTTGAAAAATGGTAATAACTTTGTTATCTGTCAGTCGAATCACACAAATTTCACACGAGTTTGGAAGGTAATAAAATAAAGAATAAAGTCGAGGAAAAAAAAACATTGTAAAAGATCAGCATCACGTTTTGTTAGAGCAAATTATGTGAAAATGTTACATTCACATTAGACCTATCGCTATCACCATTTTCTTCACTCTTGCCACTGAATCTTGACTTTGATAGAACTAAATCACAATTCACATCTATGACAAATTTCTCATGAATTCAAGAGTAGGCCAATATTCCCTTTTCTATCATTGTGATAAAAATCTTTTGCATTTTCAGATTACAACCAATGAAATATTGCATGGAATCACGTCTCTTGCATTGGCTCCTACCAGAAGCTGCAGGGTATTTCTGTGTGCCCACCGGCTGCTGTCAGTGGTCCAGGGGTTGAATAGTATAAACTGTTACATGTACACTAAACTTACATTTATTACAGTACTGCATGAACCAGTCACCCACTTCAAGCAAACTGATCTTGACATCTGGTTGAGGTGATGCCATGGTTACATTGCATTTAGCAAGTTTGCTGTCCACACAGCTGACAAATGAGCTGACCTCACTGATCACAGACATGAAAGAGGAAACATAAAATTACACTGAGCTAGTTAATTACATGTCCTTGACAAGCACATGGAGTTTCAGGTCAATATCTTTGTGAATAAATACAAGCTGGTTATAAAACTTCTGTTGATTTGGCAATTTGCATTGCATCACAAAATTTATATCCAAACAGATAAAAGAAGCATACAGGCTCAACTCTAACCTTTAAAAAACCCTAGCAGAAAAAAGGTATCAAAATAGAACAATCTGAAAACTAAAGTGAAACCACTGTTCTGCCTGAGTGCCAAATTTCATCAAGAATTATGCACGAGGAAGTTGAACACACTATGTAAGAAAATGCTAGGTCTAAAACCCAAACTAAAAATGTCTAAAATGTGTATTAATACATTATCTGAGTTATAAACAATACTATGGCCCACATCTGATGTTTTAATTTACTTGTGATGACTCATCATTTTTTACTTTTCTTTTTCAATGCCAAATGCACCAATGAGAACCCATTAATTCCAAATGAAACATGGTCTGTGATTAAAACAATCATTATTATATTAAGTTGTGATCGTGTTTTGTGACATATCCATGGGACTCTGATAAAAGTTGCAGTGAAGAATTTGTTCTCAACCTATCATAGATCAATCTCTAGGGAGGGGGGGGGGGGTGGTGGTGAAATAAATATTGCAGTTTTACAACATGGAGTCAATTTAACCCTGTTGGTATAGGCTAAAATTATGGCAGTTTTAAATAGGCAACAAAATTTGTCCACAATATTTTGGATAACTTACCTGCAGAAATTCTCAATGGGAAGAGCGTCATCACTGGCAGAAATATCTGGAGAGTTTGAGTACACCATTTTGCATTCTTCAAGATCTCGGCAGCTTGGCCCTGAGAGAATGAATAGATTTTTATGAGCACATTGCATTATCAGGGCAAATCTAAATGTCTCAGTGTGCAGTGCTACGGTCAGCCTCTAACAGAGTGAATTTGAATTTACTGTGGCATTATTTGTAAGGACGATAATTTTTCAGCCTATTCTATTTATTTATTCTACTAGATGGGATATCAGGCTTTGTTTTGGGCCAAAACTGCATCATGGTGGATTGGCAGTGTTAAATACTGGTAGATCTTTACAGCATTTTGACTTACCAGCTGCACATCTGAGTTGACTGCTCTGCATTGCCATATCAACGGCATCCATAGATTCTGCTCTCATTTTGTCTGCACAAGCAGCTTTGTAGTCAGCAATGCAAGCTTTGTATGTTTCAAAATAGCTGTAGAGAGAGACATGAACAATATCAGCTCTTTAATGAAGTGGCCTGATCAATAATTTAGTAAAGGTGAGACATGACCTTTGTAGGGAAAAGAAAAAAAAAATCTCTAAGTTATTCATAATTGAACTAATACTGGAATGAAATATGAGACAATTATGTCAGCATGACAAAAGAAAAAAGGCAAGTTTAATTATAAGACAATGAAATTAATACAGATTGGTCGATATCACAACAAAGATGGAGCTTTACATTTCACATCCAGAAAATGCAAGAGTGAAACCTTATACAGCCGGAGTTCAGATTGCACTTACATAATTCAGTTTATATCTGTATGCTTGACTTTATTCCTGAGCAAATAAAGCTGGGGCAAAATTTCAATGGTAAAAATACCCCGAATAGTATTAGTGTTGATAATATGAGTATGTTCAGCTTGTCACTACTCACTCGCAATAAGATGGATCATCCTGTGGTGGCAAAATATTCATGCAGTTTGAAAATCTGAGAGAACAATCACTACCCTCTGAAAAAAAAAAAATACACAAAAAATGTTTGTGAAAATTCAAGGATTAATGTCATTAAAGAGAATATGTCACATGGAGACTTTGTGGAATTACCATACAATTTTTTTTTTAGGATTGCCCCATAAAATGTAACAATATCATTTTATTTCTCATATTTTTGGCACTGATATAGTTAAGAGATAATTTTCCAAAAATCAGATTTGAAATTTTGAAATACAAATATAGAACACTTTATCAATTTAATATAATTATCAGTCTTCTGATGGAGCAATGTCATAGTGAAAAACAAAATTGTACAGGAAAAGCAAAGAACTGCCTTGTCCCCTAACAGGTACTTGTAGATGGAGGAAATGTTGCTGGCACTGTTTGTCTATGTCTATTTGAATACACTGTAAAACTCTTGTTTTCAAAAAGAAATTGGGACTATGAAGTTCTGACGAAATAAAAAAAAAAGTCAGATGGTTGTTGATGGAAACCTGTCACATCCTAGCAAAGAATGTTACTGTATTTATAACAAATTTTAAAAAAAGTACTATTAATGAAATTCCCAGAGTTGGAAGTAAAAAGTTAAAATGGAGAAACATATCACAATCTCTCTATGAAAATCTTTTATGATGTCACATCTTTCAAAATGAAGACAGATAAACTCTTGCAGGAAATTTATTCAATCTTAATATATATTAATCATTATAAAGCCAGAATTTGAAAACAATATTCAGAGAACAAAATTCAAAAATGAAAGACAGAAACGAGTGCACAAACATTGAAAGCAAAATGGCTCTTGTAGGAGTCCTAATTTCCTCAATCTGATATTGATACTTTGGTCACTGTGCCATTGTTAGACTGCAGAGATTCTTTTCTTTTATCCTCTTTTTTCTTTAGAAGACTATCTCTTTAGAAGACGTCTTTTTTCTTTCTTCTTTTTTTGTTGTTGTTATGTTTTCTATTGTTGGTGTTTTTTTTTAATTACCCCCCCCCCCCCCCCCAAACCACCACCAAAGAAAAAAAAAAACACCCAAAAAACTTAACTTCAAATCTTGAAATTTACAGTGAAACATAAACACAGTGATAGCTGATAGGATTAATTGGGATAAGGTCACAAAGTTTCTTTTCTACATGGATGGTTCCAGTCCATTGCCATGCTCTGGGGAGGTGTCTTCAATATAAAGTGCAGTACTGAGGCTGTTTCTAACTTTCCACAGGAAAAGAATACGAAGGTAGGAAGGTGGATGTGGTGAGGTGAATATAATCACACTAAAACTGTGTCACTGGCAAAACTGTTTAAATGAAGTTATTTATACAGACAAATGTTTTTCTGTCAACAAACATATTCTAAAAACCATTGATAAATTGCATGAAGGACACACACGAAGTTATCAAAGGAAAGGATTAATTTTTACAATAACTAGCAGTGGAAATAAGATAAACAGGGGAATGTTATTGAAAGGGCATGTTTGAAAAAGAAAAGATGTGATGAAAAGAGAAAGAGCAAAATGCCCCTCATCAAATACTTTGAAACCATCAGTGAAGACATTCAAGATATAGAACTGAAGCTGTGTTCACCTTAACTGATACAAATGTTTCATGCAGTGAGTCACACCTATGAGCTGAGAGAGAGAGAGAGAGAGCAAGCACAAACACAAGCACACACACACACACACACACACACAGTCACACACACACATGCATGCATGCACATACATACTAGTACACAGACATACATGCACATCTATGTGCACACATACACACTAACATCTTAATTACTCATCTAATAATTTCCATCATAGTAAGAGTAAAACAAGTCATGCAAATCAACCACAAAAGCTGAAATCATAACCCTGTGCCCATGTCTTCATATGCCCTCAAATGAATCATACTATAATATTGGGGGGGTGGGGGGGGGGCGGAGAAGGGGAAACGGTGAGTGCTATCAAAGGGAATCTTGAATAGTTTGTTAATTTTTCTTTCAACAAAAAGGAATTTAAACTCCACATGAAACATAGGTTGACATGATAATTCTAAGCATAAAATATCTTTTCTGATGTGCTCTTCTGCCGGATCTGGTTTTCAGGGTAAAGCCCACTCCAACTATCTCCTTCTAGAGAGTGATAAATGGGTCCTACATTTGATCCATGGCCAAACTTGCTACTATATGTAAGATCAAGTCTTAAAGTTTATCAATGTATGCATTTGGTCATGGTGGCATTGATATTGTTTTCATTACCCTTTGGCAGCTGTGATGAAAGCAAAGGTTTGAAGTTTGCAGTTCAGAAAATCCCAAGCATGAATACTGGGCGCAAATTACATAAGACAAAAATTAATGTAGGTCCAGCAATTTTATTTTTAATAACGGACTGCTATATTTTCCCCAATTTCCAGGGCAGAAGCAAAAAAGCATTTTCTAATTCATAAACAGCCTTCATAAAACTTAGGATGTCAGAAGAGATGAGATAAAGAAATAAACAAAAGACAAGAGTGCAAACATTTCTTGCAAATATTCTTGTCAGGTTGTTCATGAAAGAGGCTTTGAATAAGTACATTAGTAGTTTACAAAAAGGCTTAAAGGTTACAACATCCAAATCATGCTGTCTTAAGTCACTGATCTCATTTCATTCATTCTGTGCAGGTTCAGAAAAATTATATGTATTCATAATATCTATAATCCAATAAACTTTTGCAGGATTTTTATTTTAGTCTGATTTATTGCAATTTTTCTTTTTTATTTATGAATATTTTTGCATGAAACATTATTTTGAGCTCCAATTAAATCTTAAATGTGCAAAGTTGGACACTGCAAAAAGGCTTGAGAAATATTTTGCATACCGTTTTGAGGTGGTCAGATAAATTTCATCAATGATTGTAAAAACAGTCCAAAATAAATAAATTTTGCTGTCTGTTTCATGAGTGTTTAGCATTTTGTATTTAAAACTTCCAAAACTTCTCTCCCTTATATGATTTCCAGCCTTACTTGCACTGAATAGATGAAATTGATGGTTTAAAAATGATCTGGTTAAGGTAAGAGCAGAAAACAACAGCACGACACTTACGCATTCCTCCTCCTTCTCCGATCACATTAATCCTACCACCCTCAACTTCTGCTTCGTTATCAGTTTCATTTACTTCTCCATCAACACCATCTTTATCTTCATCTCCATCCCATCCTTCGGCTCCACCTTCTTCCACTTCTCCCTCTGCACCACCTTCACTGACAGCAGGAATGGGTTCACCATAGACATCTACATTATCCTCAGCATGGGCATCTGGCTCTCCAACTGTTTCATCAACATCTACTTTATCACCCTCCTTTCCAGTGGAATCTGGCTCTCCAACTGTTTCATCAACATCTACTTTATCATCCTCCTTTCCAGTGGAAGCTGGCTCTCCAGTGGGTTCCGCTTCTCCGCCTTCAACTACATTAATTTCTGGCTCACCCTCCCCTTCTCCTCGATCCATACCCTCACCTACGCCTTCCACTGGCTTTACATCTACTGGCCATGTTTCCTGTCCAACAGTAGTGTCTGGAAAAATGGGTGTGGGTCATGCATGGTGTAGAAATAAGAAAGAGACACAGAAAACCAATCACCACAAGAAATCCGACAGCTTAAAGCACAAAAGTAAAAAGATAGAAAAACCACCAGAGGAAATGGATGACCTTAGGGACAATCCTTGAAATTGCTGAGTTAACTCTCTATAGCCACATAAATGTTCCATAAATGAATCATATCACCTGCTGACAAAATTCTATAGTATTTGGAGTTCATTTTAATGTATCATAAATAATTTTACATGACGAATATTCGTCATCTTTGTTATGCCACAGTCACTTGACCATACTAAGCCAGGTTTTCCTAGTTTAACTATTTTAGATATATGGCAATTTGCACCTGGGCACTAGAGGGTTAAGGAAGTCATATGAGAATGTAATTATTGAGACACCTGAGGAGTCTCAACGCTCACTGTAATCTTGCCATTCAGCTGCTTCCACAAGTCTTGCATTTATAAAAATCAACAAAGATTATGCCTCCGGCAACCAGCATCCACTATAAATGAAGAAGCGTACTTTGCCGCAGAGACATGAACATACAGATATTGTGTGACACCTTTTAAATTCAAAATCAACACCTTATGATTCTTTCTCTTGCTGTAAAAGCACAGCAATTGCAGCTTTTACTGTCCGCAGATGAGATAAGCTCAATAAGAATGATGCAGATAGATCTACTGCATATTTGAATCTACTTGTGCATCCTACACACAACACACTGTATGTACAACAGTATGAGTAAACAATAGTGCAGATCATGAATCAACTGCAAACACGGCAGGCCAGTATGAGTGAAAATTTCACACTCACTTCACAGCATTCAGATGTCTAATGCTTTTTAGATACAGAGACTGACAAAATTGTGAGTATGAATTTGGTAGATCATGTAAATGATAAATTGTTGGATGAGAAAGGTGAATTGTAGAATGAATCTGAGACATGGGTGCAGAACAGAATTACTGAAATAAATATTTTCAAAAGAACCAAGAGTAAGTTTTATTAAGCCAAATGCCATAATAGCAGGCACAATGGCATAAAGATGCATAAAACTTTAGCAGAATTGTAAAAAGCAATATGGTTTAGGAAAGTAATAATTTAAAAAGGTGGCATAAGCTGGGGGGTCATTTTCAGTTGTCAGAAGCCAATGGGAAATCTTTCTCTTTTTCCTACAAAAAGTGACAGTTCTTGAAATATTTCCAAAGAAAAATTTTACAGACACTGATTGCGTGTCAGTGTTGCCTACAGGTATTCTTTGAACTCATTAATGACCTGAAATATTTAATTTCAAATTCAGAAATTTTAATCTCCACAATTAGAATTTTGTCTGTCAGTCATGAGGATTTGATTCCCCTGGTTCTGTTAGAAAATCAAAGATGATTTTAAAAAGTCTAATTTAGTAAGTCTGTCTACTACACTGAATGACTTCAAAATTGCTTCCAGCAGTCAGATAGTGATACAAAAAAAGCTTCAATCAAATAAATACAAAGAGCTATGAGACAAATGAAAATAAAAAGCAAAACGCTTTTAAGAGCTGTATATGTATCTAACAATTCACTAAGGCCTATTGCAAGATATATGTTTGAAAGATAAATACCATGCACAATGTCTAAAGACCTTTTGAAAGAAAATCACAGGAATACTGCTGGTTACATTGCTCGAGGAGAGTATGGAAAAGGCTATTTTTACCAGTTTGGCGTGCAGTCAGATAAAAACCACTGAATGTAAGCAAGTATGATGAGGTATAATTCGAGACACAGAAGTCTGAGACAGATCATTCCTTCTTTCACTATATGTCCACAGCTTGCGTGCGTATAAACACATGAGTACTACTCACAGAGCTCTATGGCATTAGTCTTTTTTGTTCAATTATGAAGGGGTAAGGTGCGAATTGTTGCATTGTTGGCATGGATGATATGCATGCAAGTTAACGGACAAAATTTGGCGAATTGAACCATCTTGGTATCCTGTGTCTCAGAAATAACATCGGTAATTCCCATGGCTATTACTGTTGGAAATTATCACGTATATTGCGAGAAAGTTTGTGTCAGTACCTCAATTACAAGGCCAGATTGAGGATCACATTATACACGAGTCCAAGATTTCACAAATTTTATTCAGCCAGTATTGCGGATCTCTAAAAGTCAGGCATGCTCACTGTCTTGTGTCATTCAGTATGAGGATGGATCAAATGAATACATAGGTTTTATGTTATTTTTCTCTCCTATCCTTTATGGTCCATCAGATATTATTAAATAGCATAGCAACCTTGGTGCACATGAGCAACCAAGAACATGAATGTCTCCCACTCAAACTGGGCTTTTTGGTTACTGTAGGTATATGTCTTGTGTTCCATGACAATGTTATCTTACAAAAAAAAAGAGAAAAATCGTTCATTTTTGACGCTGCCATTTTATTTGTATTTACTAAATTATGCATCTTTAACAGGATCAGATAAAATGTTTTAACTGCCTAGAAAACAAAATTACTATATTTGTGAATCATACTCACACCATTCAGTAATTTCACTTGAAAATAGAAAACTTTCATGTCCTCCAGGACATGTCTCAACACCATTTAATCAAGAACTGTTAGCCCATGATTTTCTTTCATATAAGACTATATAAAAGGAAATGCATATGATGGTTTTTGATCAAAACTTCCACATTTGTAATTCTCACCTTCACCACCTCCAACACCTTCAACACCTGCACCACCGCCTCCTTGAGATGCTGAAAGGAAAGAGATTAATGTATGACTCTCATTTGTTCTGGACAGAACAACGGCAGCAACAATAATTGTACACAACACAAAATCAAACGACAAGCCTTCACAAAGTCATGAACAGATTTTCCACATCGATAAAATTTCAAATTGATTATAATAATATGCTAAAACTTCGTTGTGCATTTGGAATATTCTACAATGAAAACTGTATGATGGCTGAAATGCCAGGAGCAGTTTTTATTGTTATCAAAATGTAAGTAGATGTGTCAGTACGACTAGAATGGTTAAATCTTTCATGGTATAAAATCTGTCAAACAAACAATGGAATCAAGTTAAAAACTGTTTCTTGTATGGAATTCTGCACTGTGAACTTCTAAATCTTGACATATCATGGGATATTTAAAATCATGCACAAAGAAAGAAACAGAAAAACATGTTGCTGATAGTGGTGAAACCCGGCAAAGACAACCCTCACAGATGACAACCTTAGATTTTCAAACTGACATGAACTAATTAAGTTATCTAAAGTGAACATTGTAAGCATTTAATCTTTTATTTCTGGTCTGAAAGACAACAGAATGAAGTACAACACATTACCCCAATACTGCCTAATATGCTGTGAAGCACCATCAAAACTGTAAAGGGGGTGGGGGGTCAGGCCCTGCATGTCACACTTGACATTGAGTTTTCAAGCGTTCCTGGCAACTAGCTTTCTTGATACCAGAAATAACTTGACATACATAACTTTAGATGATATTTTGATCCTCTTCTTTGAAAAAAGAAACAAATTTGTATGCTTTCAACTTGCTTCAACAACTTTTTAAAGTTCATGTTTGTGAACATAGCATTTCAAGCACCTTTACAATTTTTGGGGAGAGAAAGGATGAAAGGACTTCAAATGATATAAATTTATGTGAAAATCGTGACAATGATACACAAACACAAAGCAAAACCACAAGATTCACATCCTAAGGATTTTAGTTTTTGAAAATTACTCATATGTGAGCAAGCCCCACTAACCTCAACGGAAGTCGCATGGGACCAAACAGAGAAAATTGCGATGAAACACAAATATCTGATTTTTTGACGTTTTTTTTTATTTTGGTCGATACTCAAAGTTCAACTATTTTTCTACATTCTGTGAAAATATTAATTCTCAAATCAGCCTCTAAATATGATAAATATTGCTTTTCATGCCTTTAATTTTGCCTTTTGACATCGAATATCACAGCAATAATGGGGTTCATTTAACTCCCAATAACGTCAAAATTAATAAACCTATTGTCACAAAATGTTTACAGAGAGTGTATCATTTATATTGGCATAGACATGCAAAATTTCAAAGCCGTAGGTTAATTACAAGTACACACTGCAAGGGAGATAGTAGGGCCACCCATCTCGCCGAGAGCAAACATCACTCCTCCATCTTTAATGATGATTTTCTCGGAAGTTACTTCCGTTTCTGACCGGGGGGTAGGTGTCTTTAAAAAGCCATAACTTTGCGAAAGAAAGGAGCATTACAATAATTTTTACACCAAATTAAAGATGAGATTTCATACTTTATGGTGATATCCATAACTCAGAACTGAAAAAATGCGACTTCCATTGAGGTTAGTGGGGCTCACTCACATATTTTCAAAATTAGAGTAGTGCGGTTTATTGACACAGTAAGCGGTGGACTTCTGAAAACAGGTTAGGCAGTATTGGGTTAAATGTGCTTAGGAACATTTCTCATTAAAACACCCATGACCTGAGGTGGAGTGAATAATAACTTATAAATAGTCGAGTATCATTCAGAAGGCATGAAGCTAAGCCCAGCTGTTTGTATCATACTAGCTCAAACATGAAACCCAACTCACCAAGAACTTCTACCAGAATAGGGGCACTGCTGCGTCTCCCAGCGTCATTCTCAGCAATGCACTGGTATTCGCCGGTATCATCTAGCCTTGCCTCAGTGAAGATCAAACTGCCATCTGGTGTGATGTTGAGTAATTCAACATTTTCTCCATCTTTAGTCCAGGTCACCTGAAATGGAAATATTTACTGGGCTGTTCAGACAAAATTCATTACTAATGTCAGCTTTCTTTCAAAAAGTCCTTTGATTCATAAATTACACCAGTCAAGCAGTAATTCTGTCCTGTAGCTTTTAATTAAATTTTGATGTTGACTTATTATTTACCAACGTCTTACATGACTTTCAAGATACTTTCGTAAGTCAATTCATCACTTACTGCTGAAAATGATCTCAGCCCTCCATAAAATAGGACTTTAAGAAAACAGAATTGTTTCCCATATAATTTCAGTATTACCTTTGGTTTCGGGTTGCCAACGGGTGGTTGACATGGGATGGACAGTAAACTTCCTTCATCTACCCTCTGGTTCTCCGGCTCTTTCTGGAAATTCTTTTTCAAATCTGTTAAGGTTAAATCAAAATACAGTAGCTGTAGAAACATTAATAAAACATTGTAGGCAAAAACATAAATTCACATACATTGTGCTTCTACATTATTCCACATTTTGGCTGTTCAAGATTTGAGGCAACCACAATTGTGGTGGTAACCTTGAACAGTTGATTTGTCACAGCTGGTTGTGCTGACATTCCTGAAGGAATTTAAATCATTTTACAGCACTACCAGGGGTGAAAGCAACCGAAAGTTCAGAAACCTGAAAACCAAAATTTCCAAATGACCCCTTCCTGAAACTGATATTGTCAATTAAATACAATGTATAGGATAGGCATAAAACATTTGGCTCACATCAGTGGTGCTTTTTTCAGTCTCAGTCTCTACTTCAGCCAGCAATCAACCACACTGTCCATACTCTTCTTCAGAAAATTACCAGTTTCTTTTTCTTCCACTGTTATTTTATTACTGATTATAATACAGGTGTTATATCGGTCTTTCCATTAAAAATCAAAATACAAATGTTCTATCACAGACAATACACATTTTCCTGTAACATAACCAGCTGGCCAGTGTCCAACAGTTTTTTACAGTTCCGAAAGGAAGAACAGTACAGGAATAGCTATAAATAGTAAATGACATCACCGGGTAATCTTCAGATGTCCACTGACTGAGTTTGAACCATAAGGGGTGAGTGTTGCAGGCATACTTTAATATAGTACTGCATACGTGTACATGTATTACACATAGTCATCCAACTGGCCTGTTCTGCACTCAAAGCCTGCATCATGTATGATATCAGCAAAGGCTTATACCCGTGATCACATAGGGGCCAAGGTGGTCTAGAGGCAAGGTGCTCGCCTCTCGTGCCAAGGGTCCCGGGTTCGAAACCCGGGCTGTGCAGGCATGTTGGAAATTGGGATTTTTCTCATATTTTCGTGTCCCTGATCCTATTGGGGGGTAGGATCGAGTACCTAGTCTTCTCGGATAAGGACGAAAAAATTCGGAGGGCCCGTATGCACGTTGCGCACGTTAAAGATACCTTGGCAGTTGGAAATCGTAAAGAGCAGGCCGAACAGGCCGCTGCCCGGGCAAAATTAAATTAAAATTCATCCCTACCAGTCCCTCCCCCTCCCCCCCTCATCTCCCCCACCCCCACAAAAAAAAAACAACAAAAAAACCGCGACCGGCGCTGCACTGTGGCGACGACGTGCCTGCTCCAGTTATAACTGGGCTGCAATGGCACAAAGGCAAATTTCCCAAATGGGATTAAAGAGTTATACAAATACAAATACAAATACAAATAGTATATGTATTAGCCTGGCCATGTCTCGAGTACAAACATGATGCCTTTTGTGTGGACAGTGTGGTAGGCCTGAAGATCAGTGCATGTCTTGATTGTGTCTGTCTCAGTGACAGTTATTACTCATTGCTGGGTCACAGTGACCACCAGAAATTTTTGAAAACTGGAGAAGATATTTTATTCAGGACTGAAAACTGGAAATCCCGAATATTCCGGACAACTTTCACCCATGACACTACAAATCTAATTTAACTCATTGACTACTATACCGCAATAGTATTGGTAAGAATTGTTGGTTCGGTAATCTACTTTAACTGCAACAGTTGCGGTAAAATTCATTGCTACTGTATTCTGTCTTTACTGCAAGCCCACTCATTCATACTCCCTATCTGTGTCCTGCTGTCCTGTTGTCTTTAAAGCTTTCACTCATACTATTTTTGTCCTATTATTGCATTACCCATATTCATTTTCTGCATCCCATTGACTTTTTCTCACACTATCTGTGTTCTCATTTAATTCATATGCTGCTGTTTTTCTTCATCTCTCTATCTGTCTTTTAGTCACATCAGCTTGACTCATAAGCTATTCTGTCATCCCTTTGAATTTCTCTCACCTATCCTAAAGTTATGAAAATTACACATTTAGGTCAGCTCTGTGGGGAGATAAAATACGATCATGATCTACATTTATAAAGTACTTACATGACACTTCAACATGTCCCTTTTTACTTGACACAACTTGGTAGTCATCCATGCCCGGAACTTGATAGTGTCCATAACACTGACACCAGTAGTTGCCATCATTTCCATAATTTTCTAAATCTGCCTTGCTGACATCAATTGTGGCCTCCACTATTTTTTGCATGACCATCTGTCCATCATTATTGGTATATGCTTCCACTCTTTCCTTTGTCTCCTTCACTTCCACATTTTGCATGCCACATGAGAAAGTGATAAAATCCACATCATAGGCTTCACAAATGATGGATGTTGCCCGGTTCTTGACCACATAGTAGATGGAATGAAGATCCTGCAGCAGATTACAGGCACAGAACAAACTTATACTTGCACAGACTAAAGTGGTGAACAGTGCAATGCGGTTGATCTTATCTCATACTTGTTAGAATAGTCAGAAACTATTCCCACAGAATGAATGAATAAATAATTGAAATGATCCCACAGAGTGAATGTTCCATGATAAGAAACTTTCAACACTTGCAGACTGATCAAAAACTCAGTGAAATTCACATTGTCTAAATGATTTTTTAAAAAGTCAGTACATTAAACAGAAAAACAATCTTAAGATAAAAATGCAGCAGCAAACTAAAGAGCTTCTTTTATATTTTGTGGGTTGTAAAATTATATAAGCGGTTGCAATACTGTCTACAATAGAATGATGCAATATAAAATTAATTTACTTTGACAAGTAAAATTAATAATCTTGTACACCCTTTTACATTCTGACACTGGAGTTTCTTCACTTCTTTTTAACAGCAAACAAAAACAAAATGTGTTTCCAGTATAGTTAAGGTAGATGAAATTGTGAGTGGTTGCAAATATTAAATAGCTATCCACTTGGGTAGAGGTCTTTGTTTTAGGAGAACACAGGCACTAGGCATTTACATCTCTAACATATAGTAGATATCCACTGCAAAATGACTGTCTGGATGAACTTTAGCATGTGCAAAAACTCTTGATCTAAACTGCTTTCAAGTCTTTGTTTCAGGAAGATCATTGTCATGTCATTTGCACCTCACTGAGGTGGTCTTATGTTCATTTATTTTATGTGATATAATGAATACGTCAGCAGGACCCATAAAGTATGTAACCAATACCTCCATCAGTTATGTTTGGTGCTTGGTCAGTGCTAGGCTTTCTGCTATATGAACCTGCATTATCATGACTGGGCTTATCTACCTTTGAAATGTATGGCGCACCAATTGGAAGAGTCTGAACTCCTGAATGAGTTGTTTCTGGTTCTGGTTCTGGCTCTGCTTTGTCTGTCGGTTTCGGTGGAACTATTTGGCTATCATCTGTCAGAAGTGAAAGATAAAGAAAATACATCACACATTCTTGAGATGTCAAATAACTCTCACCTGTCCCCAGGTTTGTGAAGCCATTTGCAGGGTTTTCATTCAAAATTGACCATCACATCAGTGTATTCCTTTGACATAAGGCCTATTTTGTATTTTTGGAAAGGGACTAGTAATTTTTACGTCAGTGTAATGTAACAGATGATAATAGTGACCTATTTTCTATTACTAAAAATATAAATGTTCACAAAAAATGACCCACGTGAAAGTCACAAAGAAGGAAAAAATTAGTATGAGGCACAATTTGAAAATTATTAATACAGATGTTTAGCATATTCATTTCCACATAATATACCCAAAAATTGGGAGATATAAACATCATGTAAGAATGTGAGCAAAAGACTCTCATTTCAGAGGCAAATTCACTAAAGTAATCAAGTAAAGTGAAAATTATGAATGGCTGAGGAGCTCTAGAGAGTCGAATTGTTGTAACCTTAGAGAATTAATCTAAGGGAAAAGTGTGGGGAGGGGTGATTAGGCCCACTCCTGTGACCAAAAGGTAAAACAAAGGAAAAAAAATATGCTGAAAATTGGGTCACTGGGTCATGTAGACCTATCCATTGCTGGGCTACGATTTTTTGTTGAAAAGTGAGTTGCGTTCACTCTGCCATCTTTGGGTGTTTGAAAAACATCATGTGCATTAAATACCTAAGTCCTCTATCCAAATGATTTCCAAAAAAAAAACAGTGTTTGTATAGTACAATAACAAGCTCCTAAAAAGGCCAAGATGGTGGATGGGCCGACCAAAAGTAATTGTCCTGCATTTAACCTCAGTAAAATCCATAAAAAATCATAATTTGCTTTGTTTTCATTACATTCTATCTCTACAATATGTTTTTTGATGAGTTCTCATATATCCAATAAATGTCATAATCTGCAACCTGGATAGGCCTAGGCCTATAGTTTCATGGTCACAAAATTCATTGGAAAAATATTTCCGATATCCCAAGAGGTGGATGGCTGAGTTATTCTGATTTTTTAAAATGATTAAAGATAAAAAATGTTCTTTGTGAATGATGAGTTCAAGTGGTCCATCACAATCTTTACACAAAGCCTAGCAGGAACAACTTGTGACTTTGATTTATGGAAATTGAAATGTTGTGTTTACCAAGATATTGTTCCCTGATATCGCCAATTACAATCCAAAGAAAACATTTTATAGGTTAAATTTTTCACACATAAATTTCCACTGGACAGCAAGAGCTAACTGAGTTGACAGCAACCACAGTGAATAATTAAATAAATAACAACTGGATATGTGAGCGAGCCCCACTGATCTCAACAGAAATCGCACTGGGCCAAACAGAGAAAATCGTGATGAAACACAAATATCCGATTTTTTAACCATTTTTTTATTTTGATCGATACTCAAAGTTCAACCATTTTTTTAAAGTCTGTGAAAATATTAGGTCTCAAATCAGCCTCTAAATATTGCTTCTAATGCCTTTAATTTTGCGTTTGACACCGAATATCACAGCAATAATGGGGTTCATTGATTTTCTGATAACTTCAAAATTAATCAACCTATTGTAACAAATTTTTTACAGGGCATGTATCATTTATATTAGCATAGACATGCAAAATTTTAAAACCATAGGTTAATTACAAGTACCGCTGCTAGGGAGATAGTAAGGCCACCCATCTCGCTGAGAGCGAAAATAGCGCCTCCATCTTTAATGGCAATTTTCTGGGAAGTTACTTCCGTTTTTGACCCGCGGGTAGGTGTCTTTAAAAAGCCATAACTTTGCGATGAAAAAGAGCATTGCAATAATTTTTACACCAAATTAAAAGATGACATTTCATATTTTAAGGTGATATTCGTAACTCAAAATTGAAAAAACGCAACTTCCATTGAGGTTAGTGGGGCTCGCTCACATATATTACTGGAGAAATTCTGAATGTCTCTATAATTACATTTACTTTCTTTTCTAAATAGGTATACCAAAGAATGAGACATATATTTACATTATACAGAGACATTAATTTATGAATAAGTTGACCAAATATGGAATGAAAATGTGGCTATTCTGAAACATCTTATTGTTACTGTAAACCTACATGTGAGTCGCCTTTGTATGCCATCGAATCACAAAATCTAGAAACAGAAGAATCATAAGAAGAGAAGGGAGTGAAGATAAGAAGTTGAAACATAGATAACAATAGGGCAAGAGGAGCAAAAGAAAAAAAACAAGAAAAACTAAAGAGGAAAAAAGTTAAAAATAAAAAAAGGAAATAAGAAAATTAAGAGGAAAAGGAAAATTGTCAGGATGTTTTCTAGATGAGAACTGATTATCATAATAGAGGAATGCTATTACATAATAAGCTACCTCCAATGGCAACATAGGCTGGATCGCTGCTTCTCATTCTGGCAATATTTTCAGCAATACAGACATAGTATCCTACATCATGCTCAACGAAGTCCTGAATGATCAAGTTGCCATCATCAAAACGAATCCTTCCATCTTCTTGTAAAGTGATCCCATCTTTCTGCCAGGAAATCTAGAGATGAAAAGACATCCAACATTACTTTTCAGAAACAAGTTCATCTAATTCCTTTTCAAAATATTTCATAGATGAAATCATGGACTTTTCATCATGGATCAAATCTGTGAAAACATATCAGTATGTAGTGTGACCAGTGCAAACATTGCTGCTTTTTTTATGATTGGCCATTAGTTTAGTGGAGATGAGGAGTACAACTAGCTGAGTATACCAATATGTAAGTCCTCTCTTGAGGATACACACATGTAAATTATCTTACCAAATAACAGGCAACGACAAATATATGTCATAATCAATGACATGCTTCAAAGAATCAAGTGCAAATGGGATCAGTATAATTTTAATGGTCATTCTACAAACTTAACAACTCTTTGACACTTATGAATGAAAATGGTTGAAAGGTGTAGTTTGAAAAGAACAAGAAACTGTAGGATACCGCAGGCTCAGGATTTCCAGTGGGAGGTGTGCAAGATAACTCAAGAATTCCCAAATAAGGCACCATAGTGTCAGCTGGATGTTCAGCAAAGCGATTCCTCAAAACTGTAAGCATAAAATAGAAGTGAATATAAAATTTGGATTTTCAGTATTCAGGATTCTAATAAAGACTGGTTTTACATTGAGACAAACCAGCAGATTCAGTATTAATCTGGGAAGCAGTAAGTTTTTACTTTTGCAAAATCCTTACACAAATATTACCTGAGCAAACTTTTAAGACTGATTCAAATGAACAAAAAGATTATTCATGATATAAACAGTACACTCTTTCTGAGACATTCATGCGGTGAAATTTATTTGAGTGTCACTTTTTGATTTGTATGTTTGCACAAAAGGAATGCATACTCACATGCAACCTTCATGACAGCTGGCTCACTGTCAAAGTTCACAATGTCAGTTACATCTCCACCTCTTGTGAGGTACCCTCGGCAGAGGCAAGTGTAAGGTTCTGTTCCTGCATAATTCTCAACCTGCACATGCACAACAAGAGGTATATGAGCGACTCCTTCCATTTATTTTGCTTTCATTGAATTTTTCTCAGATTATTCAAACATTTTATTTAGAAACAATTTATTGAATTTCACATGTTTGATTTTACCCAGTTCTTGAAAATTTTAATTCCCTTCCCACAACATGAGATTATGCATTTGACCACTGATATTCACACTGCTTATTTAATATATGGTTATGTAACTACACCATTCATTTTTAAAAACATTTTATATAAAAAAAATTAATATCAAATTTTTGATAAAATATACTTTCGTTCTGTAACTTCAATCTTGAATGGTGACATAATGGAGGAATCTTTCTTTGAAATATCTGGCATATGCTTTGTATAGCTTTTTCTTTACTTTTACATATTTAAGGTCTAAATGCCATTGACTTACTGTCACAAAAACGATTACCAAAATTTGAATTATTTCTAAGTAAAAACACATTTGTCCAACTGGTGCATCTTTAACCTATCCTCTCCTGGCTGCATGATGAACTGACACATCATATGACAGACAGGGACATAGCTTGCCTGATTGGCATATTTCCTAGCAGTTTCCTTCCATGCCAAAATGACTTTTAAATGTGTACGGTTGACCATTATTTCGAGACTCGAGTTTTGGTAAACATAGATTGATGATACAAATGACGACTCGATCAAACAATGACTTGTGTATATCAACTTACATCATCTCTAGTAACAACCAATGAATTTTCCCTGACAGACACCATGGTGCTGGGGTCAGTTGTAAGGTAACCGGTGGTAGCTGATGCTTGTAGCACTTCTCCATTACACTGTGGGCAAAGAAATAATACAAACATCCTTCCATGAAATATTCTTCATGGGAGAAAAATCTATGAACAACTTTTTTTTTAAAAACATTTTTAATATCTTGAAAGTAATGAAGACATTTATGAACAAAACAAACTTAACACATGTAGATCTAGATACTGACTGTTTGTTCCCCCATATTTCACTTTTCCATTTCTGATATTTTGGTAATGTTATAATTGTTTTCAGTACACTCAAGGGTTTGCCTGGCACAGCTGCCTTCACTGTGTATACAAACATGTACCATGAATTTTGAATGGTTACAGCTGGGAAGGCTTGTTCATAAAGCAATGACCCACACGCACATGAGTACCATAATCGGAACATTTGCACAAAATCGCAGCCCTAGAGAGTCTTCTTATAGCTTAATCATGATATCATCATCATCAGTTGCCCTGTCTGGAACAGACATTGGCGATCATGGCTCTCCACTTGGATCTGCCATCAGCCAACCTCAAGGAGAAGTTGTTGTTGTGACATTTATTTGTTGTCTATGAATTAAGACTTTCAGTGAAAGTTTTTCTCTGACTACCGCTGCTTTTCCTGCCTTCAATCTTCCCGGTGACTGCTAGATGTTCGAGGCTCCTGGGGCAACAGATGTGCACTAGAAATTTCAGTTGCCTCTGACTTATTGTTTTAATTAATGATTTTTTCAGATTAGAGTCTCCCAAGACTGACTCATTTGATTTTTTTCTCCATCCATGATATTCCAAATATTCTTCTAATAATCATGATATACACATACATAAATGATATAATCAAAGTCTACATGTTTTTTAAGATTAATTCTAGGCACCTGAGCTGGTTTTTACTACAACAAAAATTGTAGCATTGTGACACACTGTAACAACCATGTGTGCATTTTTAAGCTTCTATATTTACCAAAGCAGATTAACTAAAAATTGGAATGTTGCATGTGGATTTTAACACCTTCTTTTTCTTTCATTTCTTTTCTTTGAATGCTACTGTTTTGGTGGTTCAGTGACATAAAAATATTCACTTCATGATGCAAAGAAGAAAATAATGATGATTAACAAGGCATGTCCATAGCCACAGTCTTTATCTCTGTTCAATGTGGAATTTGGTCTTTTCCCTTTCTCACACTATCTGTCTGGTCATTTCTCAGACCTGCAAAACTTAGTTTCATTCAATTTCCCCACCTTTTAGGAATGGCTCATATATCTTGTAAAACTTCTTGTATGTCCTTAATAATTATTTTTCAGAGATAAAGACACATATTCTATCAAGAAATTCAAAATATCAAGTTTGTAAAGTTAAAAAGAGTTAAAATATTGAAAAGGGCAAGTGATTGTTTGGTTTTCTCTTCCATTACTTAAGTTGAAATGAAAGGAAGAAAGTCTCAAACCATAAGGACTGCCTCTTCATGCATTGATGTTTACATATACAAAAACAGACAACATACCACAAAAACCACAGTCTTGACACCAATTGCTGTGCATGTCAGCTCTGCTGGCAGATCTTTGGTGACATAGTTGATACTTTCAGGGTGAATCTCAAAGTAAGGTTCAAATGTGTTTCTGAAAGATGTAAAATTCCAACTCTGTTTCACACTGACATCACATAATAAATACTGAGCTCTTTTTCAATAATTTGATTACCGTATCCCTTTTATCACATCTGATAATTTTGAGTTTTTCAACTAAAGCTGAACTGAGCACTCTGACCTGCTTTGCCTTAGGGTTTAAAAATACTTCAACAAGGCTATTCATTTTTTAAAATTATGATTTGATCATGACCCCTATGTGCACTTAAGAGTTTAATTTACTGCCAGGAAAGTTTTTTTGAAGAAGAGGTAGAGATGAGTGCAATAATAGAAATGATGGTGAATATCAACCAATTTTGACATTCAGTGTGATTGACCTGGATCAGGGTATAGGCCACCAACAAACACTTTCCATCCCTCTCTATCATGGGCCAGCCTCTTTACATTATTCCAAGTCTTTCCGCTTCGTTGCACATCATTTTCTCTGGCTCTTCTCCACGTTCCGCGCGGCCTTCCCCTTGATCTCTTGCCCTGGGGATTCCAATCCAATACCTTCTTCGTGATGCTGTTTCCTGGCCTCCTAAGAGTGTGGCCGATCTATCTCCATCGCCTCCTACCAATTTCCTCTCTGACTGGGCTCTGTCTTGTTCTTTTCCATACAATTTCATTGCTGACCTTGTCTGTCCATCTGATCTTAAGTAGCTTCCTCAAACATCTGTTGATGAAAACTTGGATTCTCTTTATGCAGGCCTGAGACGCATTCCAAGTCTCACATCCATACAACAGGACTGACTTCACGTTCGAGTTGAATATCCTCAGCTTTGTTTTTAGAGATATATCCCTGGTTCTCCAAATCTTGCTTAAGGACGTGAAAGCTGCCTGTGCCTTTCCAATTCGTGCTTTGACTTCTGCCTCTGTTCCTCCCTTATTGTCAATGATACTACCAAGATAGCAGAAGGACTCTACATCTTCCAGTGGTTGATCTCCTACTCTGACTTGTGCGCTTGGGAGTGCAACAATTTTTAGGACCTTCGACTTCGCAGGATGTATCCTCAATCCAATAGATTCTGAAATTTTGTTTAGAGCTGTAGTCTTTGCTTGCATCTGGTCGTGTGTGTGCGACAATAGTGCCAAGTCATCTGCAAAATCTAGATCGTCCAGCTGTGTCCATGGGGTCCATTGTATGCCATTTCTTCCTCCACTGGTGGTTTCTTTCATAAGCCAATCAATCACCAGGACAAACAGAAATGGGGACTGTTCTGGTATCATATTAAATACATTGTTTAGGATTTTAGACTTACTCTAGATTATTATTAATATGACTGTCTGTGACTTCATTGTAAAAGAGCGACAGAAGAGAATACAGGAAGTTATGAAATGGCTACACGTGGAGTCTGTTGTGTTGAATTAACATTGTCTTGTACCTGATGGTCTGGTTCACTAAATCAATACAATACGAACCCAAACATGGTGTCAGAAGTGGGATCTGACAAACATGTTGTCAGTTAAAGTAGCTGGCATTACCAGATCTAGAATCTAGACGTATCTGAAAAAAAAAAAAAAAAAGGCCCCTAAGCCAAGCCCATGAACCAAGACCTATTATCGATAGAGCAGAGTCTATGAGATCAGACCTGACAGCAAGAATAGATCGACACAGTGCAGAGTCTATGAGTTCAGACCTGAGCCAAATCTACTAGATCTACACCACAGAGTCCATCATGAATCTCCCACCGTATGAACAATTCGATTGCCACACTGAAGGTGCCGCAGTTCGATGGCCTAGATGGGTCCGCAGGCTGGAGCACATCTTTGATGGATACGAGATAGCTAGCAGCAAACGAAGATACGCTCTTACCCTCACTTATGGTGGTCCAGATCTAAATGATATTGCAGAATCATTACCCACTATCAATACCATACAAGCCTCAGATGAATCTTATAAGGACCTCATTAAAGCTCTAACAGATCATTTTAATCCAAGATCAAATTTGGAGATCCTGAAATATGAATTCAGACACAAGCGGCAGAAAGAATTTCAACGAATTGACGATTTTTACTCCGAACTCCGCCAACTTGCGTCTCAGTGCAATTTTCCGAATGCGGAGGATGAAATAAAATCGCAACTCATATCAGGTTGCTCATCGAAGAAAGTGAGAGAAAAAGGACTCACTACATCAACGCTTGACGTAGCAGGATTGTTACAGTTCGCGAGAAGTCTGGAAATGACTGAAGAATTCTTAAAAAAGCTGACAAATAACACAGCACAGCCACAGCAAACTCAGATGAGTAGAGTAAAATCAGGTGGATTTAAAAAGAATGAAAAGCATTACAAAGGGGCAACAGCACCACAACAAGGTCACAAACCACATAAGAAACCTTATAATCATAATCATCACAGACCTACCAGTGTTCAGTATCAAAATTGTCGCAGGTGTGGGAAAGGTCACCCACGTGACCAATGCCCAGCAAAAGGGAGAACCTGCCACAAGTGTCATAAAGCAAATCATTTTGCCAAAATGTGCAGGTCAAACATTAGAGAGGTGACTGAAGAATTTGAACAAACATTTTCAATAGATACAGTCATTTCAGACAAATCTCCACCATGGAGCACGATGCTCAACATTCAGAATACAAATGTTCCTTTCAAAGTGGACACAGGAGCTGACATTACTTGTATTACTCAGAAAACATTTCAAAGGTTGAGAACCAAACCGACATTGCATCAATGTAAACTGAATCTAACCTCACCAGGAGGAAATATTCAAGTGAAAGGAGAGTTCACAGCGAAGACAAAGAGAAAGGAAAAGACCTTTGAATTCAGAGTTGTGGTCTTAAACAACAAAGAAGGTAGCAATTTACTCAGCAGAAATGTGGCCGAAGCTCTAGGCTTAATCAGGCACATAGAAGACATAGAACGCACAGAAAAATTAAAACCTGAACTAAGAAAACAAGTTTTTGGTGCTGCCGGACTGTTGAAAACTGAACCAGTAAAAATAACATTAAACAAAGATGCTGAACCATATAATGTTGCAACAGCAAGAAGAGTACCATTCCCTTTAGAAAGTAAAGTAAAAGAAGAACTGGAAAGGATGGAAAGAAATGGGGTAATAAGAAAAGTAAATGAACCTACAGAATGGTGTGCCCCAATGGTCCCAGTAGTAAAACCAAACAAGCAAGTTCGGATCTGTGTGGATTTCAAGAAGTTAAATCTTTCAGTGAAAAGAAACTACTGCATGCTTCCAAACTTAGAGGATATCGCTCCCAAATTCAATGGCGCAACAGTCTTTTCTACACTAGACGCAACCTCTGGTTTCTTCCAAATTCCCCTCGAGGAAGACAGCAGCATGCTCACAACTTTCATCACACCGTTTGGAAAATACTGTTTCCAGAGAGTACCCATGGGAATATCATTAGGTCCTGAAGTATTCCAATCAAAAATGAAAGAGACTTTAAAAGGCCTGCCAGGTTGTGAAGTCATTATGGATGATACCATCATCTATGGGAAAGACATAGAGGATCACGACAGAAAACTAGAAGCTGTTTTGGAGAGAATAGAACAATCAGGACTGAAATTAAATAAAGAAAAATGTTGTTTCAGACAGAAAGAGGTGAAATACTTTGGACATCTCATAAACAAGGAGGGAATAAAACCAAATCCTGAAAAGGTGGAGGCCATACAGAAACTACAGCCGCCAACATCATTGACAGAGCTACGCACTGTGTGTGGGTTACTCAATTACATGAGTAAATTTGTTCCATCACTAGCTACAATTTTGAAACCTTTGACTGATTTGATGAAAAAGTCAGAAAAATATCAGTGGGGAGCAGAGCAGAAAAATGCATTCAACCTTGCAAAGAAGAAAATAGCAGAAGCTACAACCTTGGGATTCTTTGACATTAACTGTGAAACAATTGTCAGTGCAGACAGCAGCAGTTTTGGGTTGGGAGCAGTGTTAATACAGATGAAAGGAAGCAAACTTCAGCCCATAGCATTTGCATCTAGAACATTGACAGAAACAGAAAAAGGTTATGCCCAAATAGAGAAAGAATGTTTGGCTTCGGTCTATGCATGTGAAAAATTTGGAAAATACCTAATTGGTCTTGATAACTTTGAATTACAAACAGACCATAAACCATTGGTTCCATTGATGAAGAAAAAAGATTTAGATAAATGCCCTGCCAGATGCCAAAGACTACTGATGAGACTTTTAAGATTCAACTACAATGTCATTCATGTGCCAGGGAAAGAGCTCGTCATTGCTGATGCTCTCTCTAGAAGTCCAATGAATTACCATACAACTCAAGATAAAGAAACAGGACAGAATGTAGAGGCTTATGTGGAATCTCTGGAAAGCTTTTGGCCCGTCACTGCTTCACGATTAGAAAATCTGAGGGAAGAAAGCAAGAAAGATACAGACATACAGAAAGTGATGCATTTTGTGATGGATGGCTGGCCAAAAGAGGTACCTAAAACACTACAAAATTTTCAACAAGTGCAAGGAGAACTGTCTATTGTGAATGGATTGTTAGTTTTCAACAACCGAATAGTAGTCCCTCATTCTCAAAGAGATTACATTCTCTCTAAACTACATGAGACTCACCAAGGAATCGAAAAGTGCAGACAGAATGCTGACGCATCCGTGTGGTGGCCCGGCATCACGAGAGATATCAAGAACATGATTCAGAACTGTCTCTCCTGCAGAGAAAATAGACCCTCTCAGCGGAATGAACCATTAATACCAACTGACCTACCTGAGAGGCCATGGCAGAAAATTGCAGTAGATCTCGCTACACATGGGAAAAATGAATACTTAGTCGTAGTCGATTACTACTCAAAATGGATCGAAGTAGTAAAACTGAATTCTACAACATCTCAAGCTATCATCCAGAAGCTAACAAACATTTTTGCAACTCACGGAATTTGTGAAACTCTGGCTAGTGACAATGGACCACAATTTCAGTGCAGAGAATTCAAACTCTTTGCTAAAGACTTTGACTTTCAACATGTGACCAGTAGTCCACACTTTCCTCAGTCCAACGGACAAGCCGAAAGTGCTGTGAAGGTTGCAAAGAAACTTTTGAAACAGAATTCATTAGAGGTAGCTCTGATGAACTACAGAAACACAATTCTCTCAACGACTGGAGTGAGCCCAGCAGTCGCCCTGATGGGACGACAACTGAGAACAAAAGTTCCCACATTGCCGAGGAACCTTTACCCTCGACAAGTCAACAACCAAGACATCCAAGACAGAGCAAAAGAAACGAAAACAAGATACAAAAGGAATTACGACAACAGACATGGCGCAAGACAACTGAAACAACTGGAGTCTGGACAGAAAGTTCTTCTCAAGACAGATGAAGAAAACAAGTGGACCGGACCAGGAACTGTCATTGCAACAAATCCAGATCACCGAACATATTTGGTGAAAACACCTGACCGGGTGCTGCGCAGAAACCGGAAACACCTTCAAGCAGTACCGTCTTCGTTTCCTGATCAAGATCCAAGCCCAGATCCTCCAGATGATGTGCTGCAAGATAACGAACAAACCCAAGATATTCCTGCAACACCTAGTTCAAATTCTAGAGTCGTCAAATCCCCTCCAGAAACAGTGTCTACAAATAGACCTGTCACTCGTATGGCTCGAGGCTATGTTGCTAACAAGCCAGCCAGATTCAGGGAGGAAGAGATGAGAAGGTCGAACTAGTCATCTTCCATCTTCAATCCAAGCTAGAAGTGTTGTGTAATAGTAATCATGGGATAAAGCAAGGGTCATAATAATACCCTCCCATGATGTAGAGGCAGGAAGTCTCTACCTTATTCATACAGTAGTTCATACTTACTTAGTTTAAGTTACTGTTCATTTTAGTTTTAAGTTCAGTTAACATGTCAAGTGTTTGAACAATTTACTGTTGATATTTAACGACATAATAATTAAATCACTAATTTCAAGCAACTATCCATTGTGATATGGCATGACATATCCAGAAATCAAGGACAATTAAGTTGATCATGACTTTTAGTACTTTTACATTAACTTAATTGTTAGTTCATAAATTAGTTAATGGAACGAAAGTGTGTGTGTATGGAATATTACATTAGTAGATAGTTTTTACTTCCAGAACAAAAACAATATTTATGGACTTACCCGAAAATTTACAAAACTAAAATTCACCCCAAAGAACGTTGATGGAAACATAAGTTGGACTATTACAACATAAGTTGAAAGGACACTTTAATTTAAAATCTTTTAAATCTCTAAAAGAAGGGAGATGTTCTGGTATCATATTAAATACATTGTTTAGGATTTTAGACTTACTCTAGATTATTATTAATATGACTGTCTGTGACTTCATTGTAAAAGAGCGACAGAAGAGAATACAGGAAGTTATGAAATGGCTACACGTGGAGTCTGTTGTGTTGAATTAACATTGTCTTGTACCTGATGGTCTGGTTCACTAAATCAATACAATACGAACCCAAACAACCCTGCCTAACACCAGTCTTGATATCAAAGCTGTCAGTAAGCTCGCCATCGTGTACGACTCTGCAACTTGTCCCGTCGTACATGCTCTTGATAAGGTTCACCATCTTCTCTGGGATTCCATAATGTCTCAATATTCTCCACAGTGTTTCTCTATCGATGCTATCAAAGGCCTTCTCGTAGTCAAGGAAGTTCACTATCAGTTGGGAGTTCCACTCTAGCGACTGCTCTACTATGATTCTCAGCGTGGCGATCTGGTCGGTGGTTGATCGGTTACTCCTGAAACCAGCTTGCTCCTCACGAAGTTTTGGGTCTGTTGCATTCTGTATTCGCTTGAGAAGAATCCGATTGAAAACCTTTCCTGGGATGGAGAGAAGTGTGATTCCTCTGTAGTTACTACAATTGCTGAGGTCCCCTTTTTTTGGAAGCTTCACGAGGTGTCCTTCCTTCCAGTCCTTTGGAAACTTGCCTCCGATCCAAATCCTCGAGAATAGTGAGTGCAGACCCTCTGCAGCCCCAGCAGCATCTGCCTTCAGCGCCTCTGGTGGGATCTGATCTGGTCCAGCTGCCTTGCCTCGATTTAACTGCTTTATGGCATCATTAATCTCTGCTTTAGTCGGAGGGTCGCAACTGATCGGTAAATCATTTCTTGCGGGTAGAATGTCGGGTGGGTTGCTTGGTGGAGGTCTGTTCAAGAGGCTGTTAAAATGTTCTATCCATCTTTTTGCCTGAGCTTCCTTTCCAAAAATAGCCTTCCTGTTGTAATCCTTGACAGGAACTTCAGGTTTTCCATATTTTCCAGCAAGAGTCTTTGTAGTCTGGTAGAGGATCCTCATGTGTCCTCCTGTTGCTGCCTTCTCTGCTTTCTCTGCTAACATTCCTATGAACTCCTCTTTGTCTTTTTTAATTGATTTTTTGACCTCTTTAGCTGTTGCCCGGTACTCTTCCTGGTTACCAACTCTTGAGCTTCTTGTACGACTTGCATTTACCTGTTCTTTTAGGTCTCTTCTTATCCTTATCAAGTCCAGTGATTTTTTACTGATCCATTCCTTGTGTTCCACTTTCTTTTCCCCAAGAACATCCTGACATGTCGATGTAAATACTCCTTTTACCTTAGCCCAGTGAGTCTCCAAATCTACTGTCTCTTCGAGGTCAACAAGGGGTTTGAATCTATTCCTCAGCGTCAGCTGGAACTCTTCCTTCTTGTCTCCATCCAGAAGGCTCACTTGAAACTTTCTTCTCTTTGTTCCTGCTCTGGTACCTTGTTTCTTGAGGCGGAGTTTGAGTCTTGCCAGCAGCATGTGATGGTCAGATCCAACATCAGCTCCTCTCTGTACTATGACATCCTCCAGTGAGCGTCTGAAACGTCGGGTGATGCAGAAGTGGTCAATCTGGTTTTCAGTTACTCCATCCGGTGAAATCCAAGTGGCCTTATAGATCCTCTTGTGTGGGAATACTGAACCTCCAATCACATAGCTGTTAAATGCGCAGAAACTTGCAAACCGCTCTCCATTCTCATTCATTTGTCCCAAACCATTGCACCCCATAATGTCCTCATACCCTGTATTGTCCTGTCCTATCTTGGCATTGGCGTCTCCCATTATAATGTTCACATCTTTTCTTGGCAATGTGTCAACAATTTCCTGAAGCTGGTTGTAGAAATCGTCCTTGTCCTCATCGGTTGCTTCATTTGTTGGGGCGTATATCTGCACAATGTTCATGTTGATGTTCTTGTTCTTTGTAGTAAATGATGCCAATATAATTCTCCTTCCGTAGGGTTCCCATCCCCTCAGTGACCTCTGGGCGTGCTTGCTCAAGATGATCGCTACCCCTTCTGTATGCTTTTTGTCCTCCCTTCCAGAATACAAAATCTTTTCCCCAGAATTAAGTTGTTTCAGTCCGGACTGTATCCAGCGGGTCTCGCTAACTCCAAGTATGTGCAGTCTGTATCGCCTCATCTCCATTGTAACCTGGGCACTCTTTCCTGCTTCATACATGGAGCGGACATTCCACGACGCAATCCGGAGTGACTTGTTTGATGAAGGAGCAGTCAGGCCAGTGGAGTCCTTTCGGCTTGTAGAGATGAGTGCAATAATAGAAATGATGGTGAATATCAACCAATTTTGACATTCAGTGTGATTGACCTGTAACAAGCCTGTAACTGCTGTTCACTGCTGTTTAATGAATAGCTAGGACTGGAATGACAATCTTTTGTACTACAGTTTAAGGGACCTGAACTACTTACCCATCCTTGTCAGTGACAGTGGCGCCAGTTGTACTTTCAACACGTGTTTCATCAACTGATGTTTCAGTAGTTGTTATAACCCCAGATCCAGTGGCTTGTTGAGTAGTTGGTTTTCCTGCAATAAAGATGGATCAGTTCTATACCTCCCCAAAATTATGGTGTATTGATTTATTCTATGCTACAGGCCATACTTATCTATTCTGAACCAATCAATCCTATGTAATATCTGATTTTGTCAAAATCACCACACTGCAGAGCAGTTTCCATCCTTCCTTCCTTCCACCCATCCATTCATCCATCCATCCACCCACCTACAAACATTCATTTATTCATTCAATATTCACACAATCAATTCACCAGAAACACCAAGAGGTAGCAAGAATAATAATAGTAACACGACTGACCACCACTAATATCGTAAGTAAATGTATTAACATATAAAGTACTTACCCAGCACCATCAATGAGGCAGTACTTGATGCTTTTGTTCCTGCTTCATTCTCAGCAATGCATGTATATATTCCCTCATCCTTCACACGTACGTACTCAATAATGAGATATTGGTCATGAATCACAAAATTTGGATCACTTGCTGTATCAATACGTTCTCCGTCTTTCATCCAGTACATCTGGAGAAAACATTAGAAATTAAAGAAAAATGAGGCATTCATTTCAGTTTGGCACTGTTTCTCTCATCTTGTGACTTAACAAACCTTACCTAGTTTCAAAGTGCCAATAAGCACTTTACTTCAATTCCATTGTGGCCAACAGAAAAAAATTATAATATTGTAACTGATGTCTCAAACTTGTTCTTTGGTCTGAAGTTAATGTATGTTATCAAAGACACAAAATAGAGTAAGGGCCATATCTACAATGACAACATTTCAACGAATTAATTTTCAGTGATTAGAAAAGCTCAAAGAAATTATCAACAAAATAGTGTGCAATTAAATTCCACTTTTTAAAGAACTTAACTATGTGTCTCAGCCTGTGTAAAGTGTTCACACATGTCTGTGTTCTATTTAACATTCACATTTCAGGGGTCCTAAAATTGGGATTAATGTTTAAGCTATGTTAAACACAGATTGTATAAAATGATGGCTATAAAAACAATAACAAAGTATTGCAATACTTCAAGATATTGTGAGAAGAAGTACGTGAACATCAGATAGCCAACAGCATAAATGATTGCACTAGATACATTAAAATATGTTGTTCCTTGTGACTGTAACAGGTCTGATAGTGCATGCTGTTGATGTTATTACCAGTGACAATAAATATATCACTCTGCAGTACATTATTTCTGTGAATGCATCAGTAACTGTCTCATCCCAAACCAGACTTCTACCTCTCTCCCATGGGCATAGAGTTAAACTGTCAGGTCTTTTGCATTCAGGAAATGAAGTAACTTAAATTTCTTCAACTTACCCTTGGTGTAGGATTTCCAGCTGGTGGAACACAAGCAAACTCTGCTGAGTCTTCAAAGTAAACTTCTAATGATTCAGGGTTAAGCTCAAACTGATCTTGAATATCTGTAATACCCAGAAAGAAGTAGTTTTATCTTTTCTGCAATACTAAATTTTCTTCTTGCACTGAAATAAATGGATGAATATTAACAGCGAAAATGAGTTCATCATCTGCAGTATTGATGTGAGTGTAAAAGGTCTAGCTTGTCTTCTTCTCATGGGCAAAATTTGTACATGGTCTCATGGGATTTGTGCATTACATAAAACAGACAAGTGTGTCAGGCACTGCGTGGGCATTAATTTATTCCCTACGGTAACTTTTGTGAGTGTGGACCAGAACTCTGAACCCTATCTAGTTTGAAATTTAAATGTAGTTCAAAGTTTTTTCTTCCACTCAGTATAAACACAAGACATAATACGTTAGACATTAAAGTAACGGAAAATCAATGAACCAGGATGGGATTCAATAGTTTGAGAAGCTGGCTTAGATATTAGGTTGGAAAATCGGTGTCCACTTGAGCCATATATTTGCCTTTCCGTAACGAAATGAAAATCCGTGAGTTGAATATTTGGCTTTTCGTAGTGAAGCAAAAATCCACAAACTGAATATTCATCTTATCATAGCGAATGAGTTAAAAGTTCATCCTATCTCAAATGTTTTGCATGCCGTAAATGTCATCTATGAATGTGTCACGAGTGGAGTGAGTGCAATTAAGGGGATTGCTACAGAGCGGGTGTAGAATAAGAAGAGCTCACGACAGACGGATAGGAAAAGACGTGAAAGGGGAAGAGTAAAAATAACTCATGCAGACAAGTGGGAAAAGCGTGCGTGTATGAGTGGTGTGGAAGTCTGAATGAGGCGAAAGCGCTGGATTACTATCACTGCAAGTTAGAAGGTCCTACGGATCGGACCTGTGAATAAGAGCCCATCGGGCGGACATAAAGGGAAGCAGTCGAGAAGACTAGTGAGAGTCTTTCCAGTTATGACTGGTGTCGGGGACGGGCCGCAGAGCCACCTCGATGAGCACAGGAGATAGGCCAGCATAGGGCCGGAGGCCACACATAGGCCAGAAGTGAGGCTGTCAGTGCAGGACAGTAGAGGCACATAAAGTCGTGGCAGTCAGGCCACGGACAGGGACGTAGATATGAGAGTGAATGAGATACTATATTGTTGCCATGTTGATAGGCTAGTGAACTGATATTATGTTGTTGCCATGTGGATGGGCTATGGAAATAATAATGTGTTATTGCCCTGCTGAGGTGCTAGGGGAGTGCTAAGGTGTATGACAATAGGAAGGTGATATTGAGAGACTGCGGTGCCAGTAAATTATTAATGTGCTATTAAGACCCTGAGGGAGAGGCTGAGGCCGAAGTGCCTTTAGGAGTAACTACCGGATTGTGGATCCGAGGGAGAGTGTGTGTGAGAATAAGGCCGTTGTACGGCAGTGCATTTCAATAATATAATGTATGTAATGGCGCTATTATATGTATAATTATGTTTAATAAATGTGTGAGTCTGATGGGTTGTTTTGTTAAGTGTTAAACTTGTTTGTTCGTGATTGTCGTCCTGTCATAACTATTACATCTCCCAGTCTGGGATTTGTGACAGAATGCATACTCTTGGATTCAAGGTTTCCCAGCGACAAGAGCACATTACATTAGACAACTGCTATGACTGGAAAGACAATAACTAAAATATCACAGTTATTTGGATCTGCACTTCTATCTGAGGTCAAAAAAAAAAAAAGAAAAAAAAAAGGTGATGTGCATTTAAGAGCATAGCCATAGAATCTGCAACAAGACTGTATCAAATTTGATAAGAATTTGATTGAAAGGAATTCCACATCCAGCTACTTTGAATGTTTTGCCGAAGGACAAAACCATTACACATTTTTCTTATATTGCATGGTTTCAGAACAATGTGTGACTGTAGGTACCTGATGATTTGACAGTGCAAAATTTCCAGACACAACACTGACAAATTTCACCATAAAGAACTGGTCAAACCATTTTGAAAAGTTATTGAATTTAATGACATGAAGCCTTTCTAAACCTCATTTTCTCCAGCTGAAGAATTAAAATTAAAAAGGAAGAAATTGCCTACAGTGATGTATCAGATAAACACTGAGGGGGTAGTGAAATGAAGAAATGGTTGGAAAGAATGGAACAAATCTGATTTCTTGGATTCTTTGTGGGCAGGCAATGGAATTTCTGCTAATGCCTGGTCAATGAGAAGTCACGAGAATGTTTCCTGAATAGTTAAACATTTACCCACAATTTCTGTGTTTTAGAACTTTTAGATTGATTCTCCTCTGTTCCCTGGTCAGAGTAACTAGTCATATATTACAATTACTCACAAATTCCAGATGGTTCAGCAGCTCTGACGTAGCCCTTTTCACTAAATATGCTGACCCATTGTCTTTGCTCGTCCAAAGCCCAAGCAGTGCACTGGCAGAAATAGTCATCAGGACGAAGGCTTACCATGTCAGCAGTCACTTCAGTTTTTGTAATAAGCAGCTTGGCACCTAAGGGGGAAAGCAAATATCTTTGGGTAATTTTTTCTTAAATAATAACAGTCTGTCTGTCGATGGGTCAGTCCATCCAGCAATCTGTCCATCCAGCCATCCATCCACCTACCCACCCACCCATCCATCCATCCATCCATCCATCCACCCACCCGTCCATCCATCCATCCATCCATTCATCTTCTTCATCAATTTTAGCAGAGGATGTTTCATTGCTTACATTTCTTGTCTGACCTTTGGGTAACTTTCATTTTCTTAGTAGATTCTAAAAAAACGAGATGAAAAGAATCTGGAAAGATTTAATTGAGTATGCTGCAGCAGGGTCAATTATCTGCCATTTAACCACCATAATGACACTTTCTACATACCGCTTTCCTCATCTGTCTTTTTCTCCGTTTCATAGTCTCCAGTGCCCAGTCTGGCTCCACCACAGTCAATAGTCAAATGCTCAGCTCCTATGGCAGCACACACAAGTTTCTTTTTCCCTGCTGCATCTAGAAAATTTTCAGCATCCAAGTTACGCAAAAATGTGGCAGCCCTAGGAATGACATCAGGGAAAGTAGGTACATATTCCCCTTCAGCTGAAGATGAAGCTGCCGTAGTTGTTGGGGCATCATCTGGAGAAAGGAAAAGAAAATGAGATTCTCATAATAATGACAAAATTAATGATAATAGAATACTGAGATACAACCCATAATAATAACATTTAGTGTCTAACTACAAGTCAGCTTTCTCTTACATTGTTGCTATTAAAACTTTGACTGGCAGCAAAGTGTCAACTGTTACATTAACTGAAACATGACACACAGAAATTAGGCTGCAAGTGTTTGTATTGTAATTCAGGAATCTGATCTATCAAACAAAGAGCAATAAAGAAACACATATGAACAAGTTGACTCAATGGTTGACAGATCATACATTGAAAATATGAAGTCTTTAAGGCACATTGGGGCAACTGAGCATATTAAGTCATCTATCCACAGAAAAGGGCATTGGGTGTACTAGCCACTCATTATTGCTGACTCCAGCTTCCAATGAATAATGAGGGAAGCTGTCTATTCACAAAAGCCTTTCCACAAAGCAGTATCCATCAATGCCTTCTCTGTGTCTTGTGTACAATGTCCTGCATTCACAAGTCTATTCTTGTAATACAAAGACACAGATAATGTACAAGGAAGTCCTCAGGTAAACTGCAGTTTGCCTTTGAAGACAAAAATCATAAAAGCTATTTCTCATCATGGAGGGGGAAAAATAGGCTAGATATATAACAAAACAAAACAAAACGCCCAACCTCATTAGTGTGGCTGGAATAACATCTTAGAAAAGCATTCTGTGAGCATGTTATGTCATGACAAACATAAAGTTGCCACATAATGTAAGATTGACTCTGTTACAGTTACTACTTACCTGTGACAATAAGCCGCCCATAGCGGCTCACCCTGGATGTCACTGTGTTTTGTGCCACACAGTTGTAGTTTCCTGCATCTGAATCTTGGACATTGCTGATGGTCAGATGGCCTTTGGCATTCAAAGCATATCTGGTATCCTGACGGGGATCAATCTCAACACGATCCTTGTACCATTGCACCTGAAGAATTTGTCAAATGATGTCATATCCATCATTGTTCCTTCACTAACTGTGACTGAGACTTACAACAGCTGTCCTGCCTCTGGCTTACAATACAATAAATTTAGGTTGCTTTCCAGATTGTAATACAGCATCCTTTTTTTTTTGTTGTTGGCAGATGTATGAATTCTGATTTCAAAGGCTCCAGGTTGCATTTATATTGACAAAGTTTCTTTTGTGCTTGTCAGAATTAGATTTTGATAACTATCATTTGGAGAAACTCCTCTATTTAAAGTATGGAAATTTTGTATTATGCATAAGTTATGAAATAAAACTATTTTTCTCAAAAGCATTGATGTAATAACTACACAACTGAAGGAATAGAGATTAAAAGTATGTACAAAAAATTAAAAAAAAAAATTAATATAGATCATGAATATGACAAGATCAAGAGGACTTGTTTTTCTCTGTTTCATTCATTATTTGATGTGTGAGGTTTAAAAAAAATGCAAACCAACTTGTTTAAAAATTTCCTTTGAATTCCATACAATAAATAATCTGCAGACTAAAAGAAAAGTATAAATCACAGAATTACCATTGCCAGTGATCTGTAAAATTAAAACTAAGTTCAAGCACAATTTGTTCTCTTATTCCCCTGCAATGTAAGGACTCACCCATGGACTAGGCTGACCCCTGGGTGGTTCACACACCAAAGTTGCATCATAACCACGTCCAGCATATACATCTTCAGGTTCTGCCTGGAAATTTTCATCCAAATCTGAAAGTTTGGAAACAAATATTATCATGATGAATGACAGTCTTTAATAAGAAATAGCCATCACTGAAGTGCGGTGGTTGTAATTGGAGTTTGCCAATCATGGATGAAAGTGAAATCAAATTTCTTTTCCGGAAAACAGTTGTCCACGAGCAAAAAAAATACATACACTACATCCAACATAAAGATATGTACAAACAGTCTTTTAACCCTTTCCATACCAGTACAGCATTGCTGAGAATCCTTTCCTGCTCCATAAGTTATAAATTTTTGGTTTTCAATTAATAACTTTGAACTGCAGATGAATACCATAGTTTAGATTCCCATTGGCTCATGTAAATGTTAATGAAAAACATACAGCAAATATCGACAAGATTTCAGAAAATTGAGAGAATGAATTATCAATCAGGCATGAGTTTTGCAGTAAAAATTCCAGCCATGCCAGATTTTTTTCAACCAACCCTCACCCACGATGCCAACAGAAACACACTGAAACATAAATACAGTTCGCTTGTGTCTACCTCCTAATATATTTGTCATACAGATTAAAAAAACAAACTACCTTCACAAACCTTCGAAGTGTTGTGATGATATCAATGAAAATGACTGATAATGACACTGAAAACATTTTAAAAATAGCTACCATATCAATTGAGAAGACCTGACTGTTGCAGATTATGAATTGAAAAAAAAAAAATATTCATGAAAATTGTCAAGATGAGACAAATAAATATTAACCCTCGTCCTGCGTTGAGTGAACTCGTCCACTTAACGCCCCGTGCGGGGATAGCCAGCGGCCAGTCAGCCGATCGTTCGCGTGTTGCCGATAACCTCGGCGGTCGGGTCAATCGGGTCCGTGTGAACACCTGTATCGCCTATACTTCAGGACGCAATAACAACAATAGTGGTGGATAAATCGTAAGGGACCCTTATGATATTTGGATAAAGTACTTGTGATGATATGCAGTAGGTTTTATTGTGAAATGGAAGGCCCCAAATCAAGAATTTTCTGCATTTACATGCCGTTCAGCACATGTTTTGTCATGTTCCCAAGACCTCTGCGCTTTTTCTGTCCCTATGTCAGGCCATTCAGGTGAACAAATTATTTTTTAAGCCATTTGCTTAATTTACTAACCACATGTATCGTGACATTGCCTTCTCCCTCCTCTACTATGCAAAGCGTTCACTTACTATAATGTTAGTTTTAGCGAGAGATTTGATTTCCAGTTCCAGGTCGTAGAGCACATACATATACTGAAAAGCGGTTTAATCAAAGGAACACAGTAGCGCACAGCTCTCTAATTACCACATCAAATAAAGACAACGACCAACAACAAAATCGGCCATTTTCTCCCAGTTTTCCCTGATGAAAAACCTACTGACAGACGCCTTTATGCAGCATGCCCTAACATTACATCGGAATTCACAATTACAGACGTAGAACGGCGTCTCAAATTACTATGTGTGAGTCTGTTTGGTTGTTCTGTTAAGTGTTATACTTGTTCGTTCGTGATTGTTGTCCTGTCATAATTATTACATCTCCCAGTCTGGGATTTGTGACAACGCACATGGCCCCTTTCTTCTCATTTCACATGTAGACGACAACCAGCATCAAAGTAAAAGTTTCCCCAAGACTTTCCCCAGTTCAAACTTCAGACCGTCAGTACTATTACACGAGTATGACGAATAGTTGCGAATAGTTGCATCGTAATAAACGTAATCGGACGATACCATTTTGTTAGATATAGTAGGGGTGACAGGATAGATAAACACGCGAAAATAGTGTGGAAAAAAAACGTGAAAAAAACAACAACAACGACAGCCTTGGCAACTGAATAACCAAAGCGCGAGGCGCACCGTTGCTATACAAAAATGTGGCCTCCCGCAGGACCCGCGGTTAAGCGTGTCAGACAAAATAACGGCCTCCCGTGTCTCGCGTGTTGCGCGGGGAGGCCAATATAGTGGCCTCCCGCAGGTCTAGGGTTAAGAATGCAAAACAAAAAAAGATTAACAAATACAGCTGCGAAAAAACATGAAACAGTGTACATGTAAAATAAAAATTAAGTATTCAAAATTTGAAAAATTTGGTAACACAAACAGGAAACCTACATAGACAGCTATGATTGTCTTATTAAATAAGATCATTTAGACATTGGCCAGATTTACCTACTTTCTGTACATCTCCCTATTTTTGTCTTCGAATTAAGTTGCTAAATGTTGACGTCAGGAATGCAGTATTTTAAGGAAAAACATTTACAAGTCAAGGGCTGCATAATAAACTATTGTTACTCGGCTTTTCAACCAAAAAAAAATTGAGATATTTGGCATGCTTGTTGCTCTTGACAGTCCACAGGTTATGTTATAAGCGTGGGAGTTACATTCTGAAAAGTAACGGTTAAATAACTTTAAAAAACATATCATAACCATTAAGTCTGATACAGAAAGATATTCAGTTTTTTGCTTCTCCTAAAAAATTTGCGAAAAACCAAGTTATGATAGTTTACCACACAGCCCTCCAATGGTATGTGGTTGGCCATTTTTAACATTACATCAACACTATTATAAGACACATTGTGACGGTCTCACTTACAAGCTAAGTAAACAAAGCCAGCATCATCTCTTGTGTTTCGTGACTGCCAACCTCCCTCAGCTTGTTTCCAAGCCACACAAATGCACTGAAACTTTGCCTGGCCCACAGATCCGGCAAGGAAGTCCCGCACTTCAGAGAAGGTAACGTTCACATGAGACTGAAATAATAATTAAATCTTTTAAAAAGTGTGATCTGAAAGATCTTAACCTTGGCCATAAAGGAACATAGATAAAGGTTTCAAATTATGATTCTACAGGTAAAGTTGTGCATAGGTAGCCATCATAAATTCTGTCAAATTTGAATGATGACCAACATACTTGTAAGGTATCATACCCCTTTTCTTTTTTTTAATTTCATATTTGGTTTTACTAGTAAAAAAAATGTCACTTGCACAAACAATATTATATGTGCAGGTCTTCATTACCAGCATAAATGTTCCTCTCTCTGATGTTCTGTCCTCATTTTCCAAAATCTCAAACATCTTATTTTCTAATCTTAACTGAAGATGATGTAGACAGCCTGAGCTCTTGTATCTACAGTTCACAATGCAGCTGTTGTAGTGCAGGGTAATCCTCCATCCCCCTCCCCCAGCCATAATGACAGGGTAATTCTCCACCTTACTCCCTTGACCTACAGCCACACTAAAAGACTAATTCCTCACCTCGCTCCCTCCTCCTCCAGCCATACTGAGAGTAATCCCCCACCTTATTCCCCCTTCTCCAGCCACACTAACAGGGTATCCCTCCTTGTTACTCCTTCCTCCTCCAGCCACACTAATAGGGTAATCCCCCACCTTACTCCCTCTTCCTCCAGCCACACCGAGAGGATATATCCCCCATCTTACACCTTCCTCCTCCAGCCACACTGATTGGGTAATCCCCCACTTTCCTCCCTCTTCCTCCAGCACCGCTGACAGGATAATTATTAGTAACCAACCTGAATGACTTTGTTCTTCTGACTATCCATTCCTTGCTCTGTTGTCTGTCTCTTTGGGTCAACTCTCTTTCCGTTACATCTGAAACAGTTCAATAAACACTGAAGAAAATTGCTCTCTAGACAAATCGTCAAGTTTAATGCTAAATCAAGCATCTAAACTTTCACATTCTGCTGAGCTGCACAATTTAATGTTAAAATTTAACCCTCTTAATGCGACAGGCCACGATCGTGGTCCATTGGTAGAGTGCGACAGGCCACGATCATGGCTCTCTATATGTGCGGTTAAATTTATTTTGGCTGAGAAGCCAAATAAAAAATCTGGCACATCCGCTTGCTTTCCAGAAAGTACAGCTGACAATGAAAGTAGTTGTTGTTGTTTGGTTGCGTTTTGTGGTGATTTTTACTGATTTTACTGACCAAAATGACTGACCAGAATGAGTCAGAAAAATTTTAGCACACATTTTTCAGTTTTTTAGTGAGCACTAAGAGGGTTAAACTACCACATGTGGAGACAATCTCAAACCCCCACTCAAGTAGTGCCTACATATAAAATTTAAATCATATTCTTATTTATCCACACACACACACACACACACAAATAATAATTACATTTCAATCTTAAAAAAAAAAGTTATCGTCTCCGTCTGCTGTTCTCGCCACCTTTCCTTAAGCATGAGAAATTCTTAAAAACAGGTAAATCAGTAAAATTATAAAATCATTAAATTATATTAGACAGACCGATAGTTCTTAGAGCTTTTAATAATCAGGGAGTATCCGTGTATGCATAAATTTAATTAATAGCAACATCAGGCTAGGACAGACATAGAATTGAGAAAATTGGACTGAAATGAGAGAAAATAAAATAAAAAACAACTTCTAAATATCTAACAGGTAACATTACACCTCATTGATATATGTAATCAGCCGCTCATGATTCAATTCCAGATATCAAATTAAACCCTTTACCTCTCTGTTCATTTTTAGGAATACTGTATGGCATGAATAGTTAAATGAAGTTTTCCCATTAGATTTATAATTACCAGTAGATATAGCTAGTTCCTGTACCACTATAACCTACCTAAATGTAAGAATGTCAGCATATAAAACTCCACAGGCAATGGTCACAGGTTGGTCCTGAGTGACAGTGTAGGATTCCAAGGGCTCTACAGTGAACAAAGACTCTGTCGACTGTCTTGGGACACGTGGTTTTCCTACAGCTGCCGCACTGTCAGAGATCTCAACTTCAGGCTCAGCAGATTCTGCCAACACTTAGAGAAAAGGACAGGCAAATCAGCAAACTGATAACACTGTGTAATATTATGCCTGTTCTTGGTGCTGATTTCACAATTGTACAATGGAATTCAAGTGCATCAAATACATTGTCTTTTACACCACCAGGAACCACACACATAAATGAAATCATTCATACTTTATTATTATGCAGTTCTTATTTTATTATGAGGAGGATCTCAAATTTTAGGATGCATGAATTTCACAATTAGCAATCAACATGTTACCACTTAAAAGACCATTTCAAATTATCATCATTGACCATTGTTTTTCTTGAATTGTGGAGAAAAGTTCTTCAAAAGTAATCTTTACTGTTTGGTTTCAAATCAAAGTGGCTCCTTGTTATAAATGGGAAAATTGCTTGTTTTTGTACGGTCACAACACAGGGTTATTATTTGAGCCATGTGGCCAAACTAGATATTGTGTGGAGTTAATTTTTTGGGAAAGTGCGGGGATTATGGTTAGGATTATGTTTGGCTTGCTGGCCATCATAACCTTTTTTATCAGAGGAATGACCACAGTTACATTTTTTTTAACTTGGCCACAAATAGGTCACAAAAAAGCCTAAATGAGTATTTTGGCTACATGGCCCATATAACTTCTACCTACTGTTAATTTTCAAACAAAAAGCAGCACTATACTCTTGGACAGAAATAAAATATGGTAGGCATAATAGTCACATAGAAGTGATAAAGTCTGATTCTGGAGAGGGAGAAAAATAATCCTACATAATTTTCTCAAATTTAGGGGTTCTGGAATGAAACAAAGACTCCTTGCTATATATATGTGTATTTGTAATGTGGGATTTTCTCATGTTGAATATACAACTCTATCAGAAAATCAATTCTTCATGTGGACAATGTGAAAAGAGAGACAAATATACTTACACAATAGTAGACAGAGCGGCATGTGAGAATTCAAGAGTATTACACTCAGATACTTTAAAGTAAACTGTTGGTAAGTACAGTGGAGGAAGATTTCTTCGCACTGGTACTGTTGTTGTTAGTTGCACACATATATATCATATCAGCTGTATGGTCGATAGTACTGGCAAACTGAGTGTTTAAAGTTGTCTCTCAAAATTGTGTGGTTATTTATTTATTCAATTTATGGTAAAAAATATCCCTCAAAATTATTAGATCAAAAACCTTAGCACAAATAAGAACAGTGCGTATTTAAAAAAAACCAAAAAAACCCAACCGTTTGCATGGAATTGAAATGAGCAACATTCCGATTAAAAAAAAAAAAGGGACTGGAATTGTTTTTCTATCCGCAGTGTGGACTGTACTACACTGTCTTATCAGTGCTGCTCTACATGGTTTGATATATATATGTTTTGCGATAATTATAATTAGTTACTGATGTTACAATCTGAGATATTTTCAAATAAATGACATTACTCATACTTCAGTCTTTAACATGCTCTTCTTTCTCTGGATGTAATACAATAGTATAATTATGATTTTTTTATTATGTACTTTCCTCCTAATGTTTTTATCTTAAACAGGGTGAAAATGCTTGTTTCTTGTGCAACTGATTACATCATGGTTCATTTGAAGCAATAGCTTTATGTATATTGAACTTAATATGATTGTGACAATAATTAAACTCGTGTATTGAAAGTAATGGTGAGGGTAGAATATGTGGCATATTGAAGCAAAAGTTTTTCGTTAAAGCAAATATAGAAAAAAAAATCAGTTAGTATCTTTGTATTTCTCAGATAGGACAGAAACTTGTCTTCTAATGAAATACTTTGTACTCTGCACACATACATGGATTATAATTTGTCCTGATAATTGTGAGTAAAACAAGAAGTGATATCATTTTGACTGAATCATTTCTTTTGCTCATTTAAATTGTGACAATGCAGAAAATTATAATTCTGTGAAGAAATCTATCAAAGATGAGAAATGACAAAACTTCACCAAGTCCAGCCCAGACAGATGATGAGTTGCAAAATGTTGATAATTTTTACTCTCTCCACCAAAAACAATTCATGTTGAAAAAAAGGGGAGAGAGGAGGGGTTGTATGCAGGGGAAAGTAAGTGAGATATCAAATGGTAGAGGAGTAGGGAGAAGTACATATATATCTTAAATGTTTATCAGTACTTTACAGGTCTGTTCATGCATTCTTTAATCTCCATTGTTTCTGAGTTAAGACAATACTGCTTTGCAACGGCTTGGCTTTCATCAACATTTTGCAGTAAGCCAAACCAATCTGTGGCTCAGTTTAATGCATTATTTACACAAACATGCTAGTTACCTGTAACAGTGAGCTCTGCCTCCCTGCTCTCACGTCTACCAAATTCATTCTTGGCTACACACTGATAATGCCCAGCATCCTCTTTTGTGACAGATTCAATCACCAAACTTCCTAGGTCTGTGACCAACAGCCGTGAATTGTCGTCAATATTTAGCCTCTTTTTGTCCTTTCTCCAGATAATCTGAAATAAAAATATGAAACCATCCATAACTTTCCCCTACCTGTCAAACAATATAGTGAAAACACATGGCAAAGTACAACATAGCACAAAAGATAGGACACAATACCTCTGGAACTGCTGAATATCTGCCCAGTGGGAAAGGGGCATAAGATTTCGTTGAGGATAATATATGTATAATGTAGATATAATTATGTGAGTAAACTTCAGATTTCTTGTCATGTCAAATGACCTACAACTGACTGTACATCAGATCTGTTGGGGGAAAATTGAAGAAGAAGGAGAAAGAAACTATTACCTGATATACTTCTCAATCATTTGAAAACTAACTGTATATTTCTTTATCTACTGTTTATTCTGCACAAGTATGTACAATGTATGTACCTGTTTCTTCCGTCTACACATTTATTTCCTCTCCATAAAGAGAAATTATTACATCATAAATACTTTAGGAAACACCTTCATCATAATGTAATTTAAAGGCCTGTTGTAGCCATATAATAAACTTACAAATACATCAACAGCAGTTCCTTTGGGTATGTAATAAACAATTTAAGCTTGAGCAAACTGTGACACCGTGTTTAGAAATGATCAAGGAAATGATAGAGATGACTCCACAACTTTCTCATTTTTCTTCTTTAGTTTGTTTTCCTGTTTTTTTGTTGTTTTTTTGAGGGGGGTGAAAAGTATAGACATTCAATCCCTTTGAAGAAATTTCACTTTTTATCTTGGAATACTGCCATGATTTTTTTTCCTTTTCTTTTCCATCTTTTTATATGCAGCATAAATGAGGCAATATTTTAATTTCTGTTCATGCTGACAGTCCTAACTCTTTTTTTACCCTGGCCATGGAAAGGTCCCTACCTCAGGTTCTGGGTTTCCCATTGGTGCACCACAAGCAAACTCTACATTTTCACCCTCAGTGGCACCCACTGACTCCGGCTGAATTTGGAACTTGTGTTTCAAAGCTGAAAAAATAACATTACATTATGACATGACTATGAATTCATTTATTTGCATATGAATTGGAGGTGTAAAGAATTTCAATTTAAGGGGAGGAGCGGCTCAAAATATTGACCACTGGGACTAGATCTAGACAAAATTGGGAAACAATTTCAATTCTCAATTTCTCCATAACTAGCAGACAGATTGCCCCCAAATTTTGCACATATGTACTTGGATGTATGTTCTTTGATATTACAATGGCCAATTTGGGTTATTTGTGATATTTTTTGCGAGCTAGAGCAATTAGAAAGCCCTTAGGGCCCTTTGGTTTTAACGCATTTTCACAATTTCAGTTCTTAATTTCTCCATAACTAGCGAACAGATTGCCCTCAAAATTTGCACACGTGTCATTGAATATATATACTTTGATGTTACAACGGCCGATTTGGGTCATATGTGATATTTTTTCAGACAGAGTAATTTGAAAACTGTGTTGTCAGATAAAAATGAAACCTACTACTTCAACGTTGGAATATGACCAATTGGATAAATTTATTGGAAATATGGCGTTGTAACTCTCTTTGCATACCTATTCTTAACTTGTATGCAAAATTTGAGCTCATGGCAGCCGATGGTTTTCACAGAATTATTAATTTAAAAATGTAATGAAAATTCAATATGGCCGCCGTTACCATAGCAACCGCAAAGTTAAAAAAAAATTTGAATACATTTTTCAAATCACATTTTCATTCTGATTCATTACCACAAATTTTATGGAAATTTATTAACAACTAGGGAAAATAGAATTTTTAGCCGCTCCTCCCCTTAAGACAAAGTTCACTATATGGATAGCACAAAATGCATGCCATGTAGCTAAATACAATACTGGCCGTCCCTGATGTTTGCCTTTCCGTACTGATGGAACCTGCTGCAATTTTCAACACATATTTGGTAAACTTGTGCATAGAAATGTTTCACAGAATGCTGCAATAAATAATATATACACAAAAGCATGACATGTTCTGTCAAAGCTGACAATCATCCGAGGGAAGAAAGCTGCATTCAGATGGAAGTTTTCATGTTGATTCCACTTTCATGTCTTGAATACACAGAGAAACTGGCACATTATCCAATAATAATCCAGAAATGAATTTGATGATTCTTTGATATCCACGACTGATAATCCATATTTGAATTGAATCACTGATGAAGGAAATGATCCAGGTCTCTGGCTGCCCACAGACACAATAATCCAGGCACATGCATCTTAGGTGGTTCAAGCTTTGTAACACTTCAAGTCAGTTCATGATGGTAAGAATGTTCCATAGACACACATCCTGCAGTGAAATATCCCAAGTGCTTCGGAATTCACACTGGATTAGTTTCAAAATCCTCACACAGTCATCACTGAACACTACGCAGCACTTGATATAAACAGCCAAGATTAGAGACTTAGCACCTTCCCTCTAACACACTTCCAGCTTACTTCTCTGTAAGCTGTGTGGTTATACCCATAGTACAGTTGTGATCTGCTCAGCTGAATTCTCTTGCACCTAACAATGTCACTTATACCTGAAGCAAGCCTGATCAAATCAGGAATTTCTTACCAAAAATGAATTTGAAGCAACCCTGACAAATCAAACCTGACATAAAAAAACTATTCAGTAAGCTGAACTTCTTTCTTAGACAAGAAAAGAAAACAGATAGGTTCTAGGAACTGTGAACAAAGATACTTACAGGCAATGGTAATAAAAGCTCTGCGACTGGTAATAGCCACCTGGCTATCAACATCCAAGGCGCTACATTCACACCAAAATGGTTCCTCCCCATCATTGTAGTTTTGCACATCGGCTCTTGTGACCTCAATCTTGGCCTGAAGCAGTGTCGGGTCAATGTCCGAGACATCTTCCATCTCTATGGATGATGGAGGGATCTGGGTACCCATACAAGTGAAGATGATATCTGCAGCATTTCTGGCCTCACAGGTGATGACGACAGGCTTTCTTCTGACGATGTAGTAATTTTCCTCTGGTTGGGTCACTAAGGTAATGTCAGACAGGGGAAGGTCACGGGCCGATGTGAGGGGTTGATTGGTCAGGAGGAATGTTACTGTAGAAAAAAAAATTTTAAAAATGAAAACTCTGCAAATGCAAAACATTTTAATTTTGTCCCCATCCAAAACACACAGGTACAGCTGAAGATAATGTCAAATTTGACCAATAAGTCTCCAGGGGTGAATCTAAATGCCAATAGCATTTATTCTGATATAAACTGGCCTGAATATTCAAATTATAAGCTACATCAACTGTGATTTAATATGGACTGTCATAATTTGTACACAAAGAATCATTTGTCACATTAGAATCTGATGATTAGAAGTATGAAGTGACAATCACAGCACAATCTTAACCTCAGGAGACAGATTCTCATTCGTCAAGATGAAGGTAGTTACAAAAAAAAATAATAATTCACTTAAAAATTCAGGGTCAGCATCTTCGGTGGTAGTGACTGAAAGAATTTTAATCCTGATATTGACTAAAGAAGTTCATTTACATACACTGCTGCACAGGCTTGATTTAATTCACTGAATGCTTATGAAAATGTTATTGTCTTTATGAGGAACATGAGATCATAGTGGTGCCCTTTTTCTCTTTTTGTTTGTTTGTTGAGTGAACTTACAAACAAAGAATGACAGAAGTTGTATATTGGTAGCCATGATGAAGGCTGTTTCTTGATATCACTTGCTGGTCCAAATCAGCAAATTGTGTTGATTTCTATCTGGATCTCTGAATGAAAAATCCCAAAAGATGGCAGAAACTGGTCCAAGGCTTGGTTACCTGAAATAATCAAGATATAAATGATATATATATAAGTATAAAATAAACATATCAACAGGAAGAGTCTCATATCCCATGTATGTTCCAATGAAGTATATTTGATATAGTCTAATACTGTATATCATACCATTATCAACAGACCTCATGTTCCTTAAACAAAAAAATCTGTAAAAATACTTGTAGATATGATGAGACCGGCCAGTGTCAAGACCGTTCCTTGTAAGTCTTGAGTAGGAAAAGTCCATGAAACATGTAGAGAAATTAGTGTCATCAAATACTTTTTCTTGAGCGTCAAAGTCAATAGACTGCTGACATACCAAAACAGATACCTTATCTAGTGAGCTATAAAGAAATCTTTTGAATGGCAGATATCCCAAAACTAACAGACAGACAGACAGACAGACACACACAGACAGACATACAGACAGATAGACAGGAAATAGGGTAAGATTAAGAAGAAAACAATAATAGGGAAAGTAAAGTAACCCATGAATAAATTGAGAATATTGCAAGAATACAATAACACTGCCATGCTATGTTAAACATCAACTCTGTCCTACCAAACGAGAAAAGGAACAACAAAATCTTGTCCACTCTCTATAGCTAGGTAAGATAATATGGGGCTTGAAAATTTCCAGAGAAATAAAAATAGGATGTGTGTGATCCATCATCAGTTTCTGGAATGTGCAAACCTTTATCATGCACAGTTCCAAGTACTATTTTCAGGGTGGTACAGCTTCATTTTGTATCCATCAACACTACAACCGAACCTCACCACCCATCTCTTGTAAGACACTGCCCATTTTAGTTATTTTCCCGAAAGCGTTTGCTAGACTACAGCTTAGAAAATATAATCATGAAACTTGTTCAGTCAGATTTAGTGTACTTCAAAGCGGAACTGGCCGTTTACACGTGCCTGCGTGTGGCGTCTTGACCATCAATGCAAAATTGGGACTTATTTCCTTCAAATACTTCCTGGGGCTCAGTGACTGACACTGACCCGGCTAGGATTTTTTCCTCACGATTTAGAAATTGACAGCCACAGGCTAAACTGTCGTAACTCACTTTTTTTAAAAAACTACCTATTTGGCATGTTTGCAGCCTTAGACAGCCCGCAGATTGCGTCATAAGTAATTCTTAAAAGTAATGGTCAAATAACTTTCTTTTTTTTAATATTGTAACTATAAAGTCTGATAAAGAAAGCCATTCAGTTTTTTTTTTTTTTTGCTTCTCCTGAAAAAAAAAATTGTAAGAACCAAGATACGACAATTTACCGCGCAGCCCTAGTAATATAGCCTACACTGTAAAAATGATACAACAAAGGAGAAACCGCCACGTCCCTGGAAATGATATGGGTTGTGGATAGAGGATAACCCAGGTGCACAGAAACTCACACATCTCCCATGGAGATGCATCAAGCCTTCATCCCTGTAAGGCGGTGGTCAGCAAATGAAAGTTGACGACCGCGTGGGGTAGAGTGCAACATTGCTAATCTCCAGCTGGTAATATGAGTGACCTGCAGGCTAGACCAGATGATGATGTGCAGATCCCCGGAATGATTTCCTACAGATTGGTCAAACGTGTTCCGTCTAAATGGTAGGGCAGCTGACATTACCTTTCAGCTCTTGCAGACTTACCCAGGGGCGTCGCCTTGTTAGTGCCACAGTGAGCATGGCAAGCAAATCGGCTCATACTGTTCACAAACAATGTTTTGGCCTGACACTTCCACAGACAGGCAGACAGACAGACAGACAAGGGCGCAGGCATGCAAGCTGGCAGATAGATAGATAGATAGATAGATAGATAGATAGATAGATAGATAGATAGATAGATAGATAGATAGATAGATAGTACCCGCCTAACCTGAGTCATGAGTCAACTACATTATGAAAACATACCCGCGAACTATTCCAATCAACCCACGGTTCCATCAGTTTCTGACAGAAAACATTAACGATTCCATACACACAAAGAAAGTTACAAACTATAAATTTGGTGAATTCCTGTGAACACTGACTACGTGGATGACTTTAGGTATGTGCTTGCCTATTATTAACGACAAAGGTCCATTTGTCGGGATGGAGTCTGAACGACTAGCCTACAAGCTGCTGTGTGAGTACTCCACCATCAGGGCACATTCATTGTAACTGAGTGGGCGGTAAGCCACTAGTAGTGCACTGTATATGCTCTTTACACAAAGATGTGCGCAGGCTACATGTACACGGAATGCAGCCTACGTTCCAAAGGTCGGAGTTGTGGTTGATTTCTCAAGTGCAATTAGAACAAAAATACTAGATTCAACACCCAACTCCATTGTCTTTGGTTGGACTGAGAATTACATATGGTAACACTTTACCTGAAAAATGAAATATGACCTCGTCAACGAAGTATTCAGACGCGATAACAGCTAAGAAGGAAGTAATTCAATTTTAGGGAATCCCCGCCAATCAGTAGGCCTATCATTCGTGCACATTTGAAAACAACAACAACAACAACAACAACAAAAGAACAGATACATCCTCTGTTCTTGAAACACCTCAGTAAATGTGACGGGGCATTCTGTGTCAAATCGAATCGACGTGATATTAGGCAGCAGTAATTGGAAGTAAATTCAGACTTGCTGGTATGCAGACGGTCGAGTCCAATGCATGGTCCAGTGCTAGAGGGTTCTGTTGGAATATGGAATGCAATGTAACATAATTGCCCTGTGGCCAGTAGCCAGTGCCCTGCGGTGGCCACACGGATTATTTGACCACAGAGGTGTCTGGAACTATAGGGTGATGATGGGGTTGGGAGGGAAGGGGAGCACAGGGCGGCAGTAGTCAGAGAGAAAAGTAAGGGAGATAAATCACTTCATGGTGAGCAATTGGCGCCTCAGACGCAGTAATTGCCCCTGCTTACTAGCAAACGTGATAGGAGTAAGCGGGGGTGGAGAGCTGAGGGCAACATGGGGGAGGGGGGTAGTAAGAGGGAGGGGGAGGGAGAGATCGCCTTTCAGACCCATGGGGAATTGGGGGAGGGGAGTGGACAAGAGAATGGCCTACTTCCAGCTTCCAGTTAACGTTTCCACAGGTTACAAAAATGTCTTCACGCACACACTCTTTCTCCCCCTCCCCACGACACGTCATGCTGCCTCAGTGCCGGAGGAGGTCAATAGATCTGATACTATTTTCCTTGTCCCTTCAGTCGATGTCTATGGAGCATAAAACCCCATAATATACTTTGTTCGTATACTTCACGTGAGTTATATATATATGGCCTTTAGCGTCTTTACAGACGGTCTTAGCAGCTAGAATATTCACTTTCACTTTGACTGACAGCTTCTCTCGTGGCTTATTCTACCAATGTTTGACCCGAGAGTGCGATGGCAGTGATTGCAGGTCAGTCTTTTGGGTTCACTTTGGCGAGTGTTTTCATTCCGCCTCTGTCGTTTTGTCAGGTATGTTTCTTTTGCCTTGAAGTCTATTGCGAGCGTGCCACTGCGCAATTTTTGTCTCCATCTGCTTCGATCATTTGCAAGGTTCTCCCATTCATTGGGGTCGATGTTGAATGCTTTCATCGTGACCTTGCAAGTGTCTTTGAATCGCAGATGTGGCCTACCTCTGGGTCGGTTGCCAGTAGCAAGTTCCCCGTAGAGAATTTGTCTGGGGATGCGATCATTTTCCATACGGTGGAGATGTAAGTTAAAACGTGAGTTAAAACGTTAACAAAACTAATCTTTTCGAAACCTATCTTCTGTAGGCCTACATTTAACCCAAAGGCCTGTTTAACATTCGTATCAGGTCTTATTGTCTGATAACATGCAGGACCTTTATCTTTGCCATTTTACATCAGATTCAAGGAACACACACGAAAAAAAAATTCTATGTTTAAGCTGATCCTTAATTCATCTGTGTCAATTTCTCTACACGTGTGATAGTTTAAATATTTGTAACACTGTTTCACAGCCTGCAGTAGACATGTCACAAGCTCTGTCACAGACAGGCCAGAGCTTACAGCGCTACAGGAAATGAGCATGACCGACAGATAATTCGCTATGCGGAAATAAAGGGAGTTGCGCCGCGGTCACACTGTCTGCAATCTAACTATCTTCACATCCGACGCACAAAACCAAGATCAATTCCAACGTTGGCGATTGTACTGCGCCATTGTAACTCAAGTGGCAAACAAGATGAGATTAGATCACGAGTTCCTTAATCTCAATTAACTGTTTCCTGTAAGTATATAATAGCACAGCCAAATGATTCCGTTTACACATGTCCTGCCTTTCAAGAAGAGCAAAATTAAAACATCAGCTATTGACGACGATTTTGCTTTGCTTTGTATGACTTTCGATAATTACGTCAAATATCGTCGTTTTCATCGTCGGTATCTCCTGCTTGGAGGAAATGCCGGCTTAATTTCATCATGCAGTCAAAGCAGAACACGCATTAGCTATTGACGGCGATTTTGCTTTACCTTGTTTGACTTTTACAATCCAAGCACAACAAAACCAAAAATGCGGCAGTTTTTTTTTCTTTTCTATTTTATGCGTGTGAAAAAAAGTATTTAAATTATTGTCTGTCTATCGTCTGTGAGGGAAAAAAAATGGAGAAACGTATGACGTGGATTAATCGATCCCTACAGATCATAATTAAACAAAAAGCTCGGGGTTTCTCAAAATGGCTTGAGTTGCAGTTAGGAAATTTTCGTTGTGCTCGTCAATGTATAACGAGCACGGAACACACAGACAAGATTGCCTGAAAACATAGACAAAATTGCCGAACGAGCACGAGACACATAAGCAAGACTGCTCAGCAAGCACCGAACATACAGACAAGACTACCGAACGAGCACGAAACACACAGACGAGACTGACACATCGGTTTACGTCACCGGGGGGTTCTTGGGATCTTGTCAAAAATGTGTTAGTCTAAGTACATTATTTCGGTTGCATGCACATTTTTACATGTGTGCACCTGCAGCGGTGGCTAGACCTGCTTCATTTTTTTCCTCAGCACAGTTCTTGGAGCGAATTCATCGATAAGAGAGACCCGTCTGTAGCAGAATGAAGCCGGGAGAAATGGATAATATTCACGCACGTTTTTTTTTTTTTTTTCTTTTTCGATCCTGGCGCTCAGTTTTTCATGCAGTGACAGGCTCACAACATCCATTTTCTCAATACACTTAATTCAGCCTTATCCGCCCATTTCCCCTCAATCTCCCACTTTCACTTGATCCCTGCAAGCATCAGGACTTGCCAATTTGTTGATGGATCTGGGTTTTGCAAGCCATGGACAAACACTCATGGTTTTCTTGCCTGCCTAGACTAGCAGGTATTTAATAGGGGTGTGAACTGCAGCTGGTATTTAAAGCGAACTGCCTAGCTGCTGGTTTATGAATTTCGCGGGCGATTTTATGCTGTCGTAAGAAGTGACAAGGCAAACATCAAAGCTAACATTATTATCTGAGTACGAGCTGCTGGTACCACTAAGGTACAGGGGAATGAAATCAGCTAGTGGTGCTGATGTAGAAATATCGTAGGTACACCATGAGGGGACAGTTAAGTGCTTGGATGTTTACAAATTATCTGTGGAGCGTTTATATTTAGTATTTTCTTTATTATCATATAATGCACAAGAAAGCAGGCTCTTTGTTACATAAATGATTTGCAATACATTAAAGGTCTCAAATGATGTCTAAGACGAGGATGTTCAGTTATGATGTAAAAAAAAAAACGGGATCAAAATACCGAGAGAGAAAGAAAAAAAGAGAAAGGAGAGAGAGAGAGAGAGAGAGAGAGAGAGAGAGAGAGAGAGAGAGAGAGAGAGAGAAAGAGAAAAGAAAGAGAAAGAGAGAGCAGAAGGAGAAAAAAGATTTAAAAAATTAACGACGATGATATTGGCAATAAGAATTTTAAAAAATAGAAAAAAAAGTATGAGGAAACAGAAGACAAGGACATGGAAAGGCAGCTGACGAAGAAGCAGAAGACATGGGGAAAAAAAAGAAAAGAAGCCCAGGAAACAGAACGTGAACAGCCATGTTCCAAGTCAGGCATCCTCCCTCTTTCCACTCCCTCACGTACAGAGTAACAGGCCCACTGATAACACATTATTATCTGTCCAGGCGCCAGTAGGACACGATGAAACAGAATTTTAATTAACCCTCAGTGACCTCGGCACTTGCTGGGAATGTCAGTGGTCAAGTGCGCCTGTCTGAGTTATGTGCCTTGACTGGGTTTCCGGTATCAACATTCCCAGGCACAGACTCTCCCCATTTCATTGATTGAAATTCAAGCCGGCTGTTTTTCTACCCAAATCGTGAGAGAACACAAAATATAACACACTTTTGCAAGTGGACATGCACACGCACATAATAATCGTTAGTTCGTCATTGATCATTATATCCCGACGGCCAATCATCAATCTATAGATCTATCCATCCATTTCTCCATCCGTCCGTATATCCCTTCATCCATTCCCTCCTGCCCTTCTACCCACCAAGTTCCTCAACTCAAACAGCCACTCTGTTTCGCAGTTCAAATCTATCCATTATTATCAATTATTACTAAGAACACAGCAAACACATAGGCATACAAGGATAAAAGAATGTGAGCAAAGCTTTCAGATCGCATGTCGGGTAAAAATTCAGAGAGCACGCAAACCCCAAACTGTGCAAAATGCCAATGTAACAATTCACTAATTGCCGTAGAGAACTCGTAAGTGTTGTAAATTGCCGACATTCACACGTACAATATGAGCTGAACATAATAGCACTGTAAATAGTCTGTTGGAAACATTTTCACATGAACGTTATGAAAACAAAAACATTCTACTCACACGAGATAAAATGGAAAGATCCTTTCCGCTTTTGCTCAGAACGAACTCCTTTGGAACTAATGTAGTCAGCCTCATCTACAAACAACATAAATATGAGCGTACAATTGCTTCAGTATTCGACATTACTCACCCCCGAAAGCGTACAGTTCAAGGTGGGGTTTTACACAAGCTTAATACAATTATCATCTCTGAACAAGCGCTCAGTAAATACACTGTTGTGTAATAAAGTGCAATTATGGCTGGAATCAGAACGTTTCTCGTGTTCTATGGGTTTGCTTCTAACTACAGGATATTCACCGAGCCTATCGACGTGTAGTCTTCTAACAGAACACAGAAACCATTCTCAAAATATCCGTTATGATAAAAATCTCTCCCAAAATGAGGAGATATTGATGCAGAACGATCACAACCAGTCTGGAACATTGTCGGTGATTTATTATGATCGAAATCCCATCCAAGCCAGTAGCATTTATGATGTCAGACGTGCACAAAAAAAAACCCCAAACAAACCCAAAAGACTTTAAAAAACAACAACAACAATAACAGCCACAAAAACGGCCGATGCCTGTTCACAATTCTTCAGAAAATGGTTCATACAACGGTGCTGATTCAGAGCAAACTGATTAGAGAGAGCAAGGGTTAGTTTTCAGGTGCCAGAAGTGACTAAAGATATCAAAATTGTCTTAATTCAATTTCAAAACGATCGAAATGAAACCTTCTGACATTATCCTCACAAGCACTAACACTGTTAAATCTTGTCCAATCTCGAAATTAGGTGTGTGTGTGTGTGTGTGTGAGTGAGTGAGTAAGTGTGAGAGAGTGAGTGATTGAGTGTTGACATAGTGTAGTAGTGACAAAACGTAAAACTGTATTATTAAAAAAAGAAAAAAAAGTAACCTTGGCACTAAGAGAATTTGACCTCAGCAAAGCAACATTCGGCCAGTTAGTGAATCAGTCTAGCATTGACCTCACTGTGACAGCCATTTATTGATACCATTTTCATGCCTGTTCTATGTGTAGGCGCCAGAACGGACATCCGCTAATGACTAACTATTTCTATTAGCCGCAGACGGATGTAAAACTAGACAGACACACAAGGAACCGATCCTTGAGGGAACGTGATGGAAGAAGTCGGTCATGAGAAATGATGGATAAACTACCGCAGTTTACCGACTGCAGCCGCCCACTGCCGAAAATACCCGCGATATGCACTTCTGGCTAATGGGCGGGTGGCGGTAAGCGTTATTTTACATTGCAGGTTATGTGGTACGGCTGTGTGAGGGCAGGCAGACATGCAAGCTTCAGGCAGGATTTGTTTGCTCAAGCATGGGCGGCGACTCTCTTACAAATTATCTATCCATCGGCATGACTACCCTTTGCTTCTCTAGACGCTGTTCACTAGTTTTAGATATAGACAATATCATCGCCAGTAATTAACCGGTGGTTCCATTTTAAAAATACATTATAATTAGCTCTGTACAGAGGATATCAGTTATGATAAAAGCTGTTTCTCTAAGGGTGAACACGTTTGGTGGTGTGTTCACAGACAAAGATGTAACAACGTCAGTGTCATCAGGGGCCATCCACAAAGTTCATATTTTATGCTCGTTTTTGGCAATTTTGAATCCCTTCCCACTTGCAGATAGGCCTCAACTCCCTTTTTCCTACTTGTACAAACGTCAGACCATTAGAATGGTGAATATCCATGATAGAGCCTTGATGTTTTTAAAATTTCAAGTGTCGTTCTGTTTGGCTGTTTGTTTACTTAGAAAGCCTTTATTCGATATATGCCTAGAACGTTTTCGTTTATAAAAAAAAGAAAAGAAAGAAAACCGAACTTTTTAATGCCTTACCATCATTGGAAAGCGTCCGTGCGTTTCCTAACCCTCTCTCCCCGCCCACATGCATGCTTTTTATACGCACCCCCCCTCCCCTCAACTCACTGTCCGAGCGTATGTACTTTGTGGATGGGCCCTCGTTGCTGATGTCACTCTGCAGCGAGATGGAAACAGC
>OZ007575.1:16977994-16997994 GCA_963931925.1 Onchidella celtica
AGCAAATAAATATTGATCTTTTGAATGGGGTTGCTAATGGAAGGAAGCAGAGGCGTAGGGGAGAAGGAGGTAGGGTGATGAAATCTATCTATCGTGCGGAGCTGCGTCTGGAAAAGAGCGATTTCGGGGACGTTGGGGGTGGAGGGCGGAAGGGGGATTCCAGGGAGTGAGAGGGAAGGAGTGACGGAAAGGTGGGGGGGGGGGGGTTAGCTGACAATTGATTCAGATATAATAAAGATTACGTGGCTAAGGAGAAAGGACAGCTTTTCACATAAATTTCCTGTACGAAGTATTTCCCTTTACAGACTTACTTAGGCTCCTAACTGGGTTTCAGTGACACAGACTAATTAATACATGTATGAATATTACAAGTGTGTGCTCTTCACGGAGCGAAGGCGGAGAATGACAATAAATGTTGATGCCACCTCAAGGGTTAAACAGAGGGGTCGCCTGGCTGTCTCGTTAGATTTGTGAATTATGCCAGTCAATTCTACGCCCCTGGACAGAAGATGAATGAGGAAGTGAGGTCGCTGAAGATAACCGATGGAAGAAGTGTGTGCACAGCTGAGATAAAGCATGGCTTGTCTTTCTTCAAGCGGCTCCACCCACTTTTTTTTTTTAACATCTCCAATTTAAAAATAAAATTTCACGAGAAATTTAACTAACACAACGAGCCCTTTTATTTACTCCGGGTGTGGTTTCGTTGAACAAGGATAGGCCATTGCATGCGTGGCTTATTCCAGATTCAAAGAACATCTGAATTTTCAGCAGCTAAAAAACAGATGCCATTCTTATCTTTCATAGCCAAAACATTGTAGGAATACCAGTAAAGACTGGAAAATAATATTACAACTTAGCTACATTTCCAGGTTGTTCGACGAGCCCGCAACATCCTCCACGATACTTCGATCTACCATTCTCAGTCTTACCAACATCAGACTAGTCCTCACACAGACGGGGAAGAATTCCGAACGTCCCGATCACCCAGTCAAATCATAACCCTAACCCTATTCCTAACCCTGTCCTTATCCCCAATTCTAAACCCAGTCTTATCCCTAACCCTACCTCTTTCCCGTTCAACCAGAAAACATAAAGAAAATACATGTACTGGGACAGTCCGTGAAGAGTTTTCAATGTGGGCAGAATATACTTCACTCTTTTCCTCAGCCCAGAATTCACGTTCTTACGCAATCTTCATGAACATGTTTGCTCACGAAAACACATCTTATCTAACCAAGTCAGTGAACGGCTAAAATGTCCTTGAGCATTGCTGTAATCTTGTGAAACGTTTAAAAAATGAGGTTGGCGAATTAGCAAGCCAAGCTCATCAGGCCCCGGGGTAGAATGCACAGCGACAGCACTGCAACTTTAAATGAATCATCCAACTCGGCAAAATCAAACATGCAGAGCAATTTTTTTCATCGTCGGGGGTGGAAGATGAAGCTATCATTTTGCTGGCGGCATAAATCATGCAAATTCCAATTACATGAAACAAAATAAATTCTTGAAAATGAGATCAGGAAAAAAATAAAAAGGAAGTACAGAAGGAAAAAGGGAGCTAAGGAAAAACAATAAAACGGAGGAAATTAAAAATGAGCGCAAACATGAAAATGAAATCAAGTGGTACGATGAGACAAGCGACAGGCTGACGTCAGATGGTTGAGTGAGCACTTGAACAGATATATGTACTTGTAACTGTCTGCCGTAGTTTTCTGCATTTATCCACATGGAATTTATGGCAACGCAATTGGCAATCCAGTGCTCCAATTTCTCCGACCCCTCCCCTTTCTCCCTCTTTTCAACCAAACTCCATTGCCAGAACAGGAGAGAATTATGGAGAGGAGCTCGGACATCATGGTAACCTCTGTGACAAGAAAAGAAAGATGGGGGCGGGGGGGGGGGAGGGGGGGGGAGGTGCTCGCAGTAAATTCTGGTGCCTCTCCCTGCTCCTCCTCTCCTCCCCCCCCCCCCACACACACACTAATTGCTCGACAGGATAGTTAAACCTCTGAATGTAATGCTAGAAAGATCAGATGCAGATGGAGACTGACGAGAATGACTGTGAGCTCGAGTAGAGATTGCCATAGTAGAGATGTCGTAACCGAGATAATTGACAGCAGATACTTGAACAACAGTGTGGGCACAAAATGATGGCAGAGAACGAGCAAAACCGTTTGTATTATAGATGCAGACACTGAGGCAAATGAAGAACTGGCGAATGAAAACGACATTTGAACGACTTTGTGCACAAAATAAGGCGCAGAGAAAGAGCAAAACTGCTGGTATAACAGAGGAAGAAATAGAGACAAATTAATGAATGGAAACGAGTGAACAAGAAGAAATTAACAGATCTGGCGTTTAGAATGGAAGTGTAATGAAATAAAAAATGTATTAAACTCACTGAAGGAGATGAGGTTGTCGCCATGTCCGTGAGTGGATGAGGCATGCAACAGATCCAAAGAAAGGTTTAGAAAATGAAAAAAAAATAAAAGAAATTAATACTTTCCTCCTTTACATCACGCAATGAGGGAGATGTGGAGAAAAAAAAAAAAAGAGAAAAGGCACTTTCCAAAGAACAAGGGTAAGGTTCATTCTCTCTCTCTCTCTCTCACTCTTTCTTTTCCTCTTACGTAAGTGTCAAGGTAATGCATTAGCGCCCAAATCAATAATGTGTTTTTTCCATGCCAGTTAGTCTCTGATAACATTACTTGAGATCTGATAACAAAGACCGGAGTAACTGGCCATGCTATGAAAATTGGCATGAAGCTGGGTATTTTTTTTTTTCTTTTTATTGGTTTTGAAATATTCCCTAACTTTAGGCAAATCAGGTTTTTACACACACAAACTCTGCGTAGTCGTACGGAACATAATCGTGCTGAAATAGATAGATAGATAGATAGGTAGATAGATAGATAGATAGATAGATAGATAGATAGATAGATAGATAGATAGATAGATAGATAGATAGATGGATGGATGGATGGATGGGCGGGCGGGCGGACAGACAGACAGAGAGAGACAGACAGACAGATTGATAGATAGATAGATAGATAGATAGATAGATAGATAGATAGATAGATAGATAGATAGATAGATAGATAGACATTATACAGACAGATAGATAGATAGATAGATAGATAGATAGATAGATAGATAGATAGATAGATAGATAGATAGATAGATAGATAGATACTGTAACTGACCAAGTTGGCAATGAACGCGCTATAGAGGGAGAGAGGGGGATTTGTCTGCTGCAATAATGCTGATCTAGATTCCCTGAGTGGATCTGTCAGGGGCGTACACCGGCGCTGGACTAATTGGGTAATTGGATGTATTTAACACTACGGTGTAGGCTCCAGGGATCAGTGACAGAACTTGTTACGTAATTCATAAGCTAACGCTCTCTCTCTCTCTCTCTCTCTCTCTCTCTCTCTCTCTCTCTCTCTCTCTCTCTCTCTCTCTCTCTCTCTCTCTTCTCTCCAGAGTGTTTTAGGGAACAAACTTGGTTATCGGAACTTTTTACTTGTGTTGATTGCCTGGCACGAAATTATATTCTTATTCATTTCCAGATGAAAGTAAAGGCTTACAAAATCAATTAATAGGTCTAAGGTTCAAACTTGAAACACTGGGTTTGCCTATCAAGTATTTTTTTCTTTTTTTTGGGGGGGGGGGGGAATTGAGTGAGGGCGGGGACAAGCTCGCTCTTTGAAAAGCTCCTTCAAGAATGTTCGGGGTGGGGTTGGGGAGGCGTGACGGTTATTTCAAGTTACGTCACTGTATCAATAATGTAATGATCAACGCATTTTTGCCATTGTACTTTGGACTCCTCAGGCCGGGCCCCATCCCACCACTGCCCCACACCCAAATCCGACCCTGTACCCCCAGCACCACCCCCATCCCGCTCTCCACCAGCAGGCCCCTTCCCAACCATCTATCTGTGTCCCCAATAGCCAGTGGCAGGCAACGGTGATTAAAGATACGGCACCTGCACTGAGAGCCCACAGAATAGTCAAAATTCGACTGCTTGATCCAAACTCTATCCTATTATATTTGACATGCCGTGGATAGCGTTTGAGGGATCATGGACAGTGGGGTGGGGAGGAGGAAGCTAGAGGGAGGGGAGCAGGAGGAGGCATGAGAGATGAGCACCCGCATGGCTGCTCCTGGGAAAAGACAGACGAATGAATGGAATTACCCGGAGTGACAGAAGAGATACGAAAAGAGGCATTAATCTAGCACAACAGCCCCAGAGTTGAAAGACAGGAGTTAAGGGAGGTGTAATATCAGACCTGAGGCCAGTGCAGAGGACTGATTGCTGGGGTCACGGTAAAACTGCACTATCTCAAGATAACTGGTCCTACTGAAGAAATGACAAGTTCTATGTAAATCCACTAACATCTCTCACTGGTGCTACGACAATGCTATAGTGTGCTATCTGTAGCCCTAATAACTTGTCGTCCGATGCAGGGAGAACAGTAAAATTTCGACTGGTTAATGCACCTATCCTACCATGTTTGGCATAGTGGGGATGACATTGTGTGTGTAGGCTATCCCAGCCTGTGAGTGATAATAATTATTTTATAATACATCTAATTCAGTAATTTTGACTCACAAGGAACCTAATTAAAATTAAGAAAAAGGCAAGAATGAACAAAAGACAGACAAGGATGATAACACAATCGATGACACTAAAAGAACAGTCGACCAGGGGAAGCGGCGGGGTTGTCGGCTTAAAGCAGGACTAATGGGGAAATGTCAAATCAAAGTGGCTTGCAGTAGTTGTAAAAAATGGCCTCTGACTCGGGCTCTGCAGGAATTTCTTTTTTTAAAAAATGAGGTCAGTCAAATAATTATCCGTAGGTCCAGGAACCCAGAGCAGCCTTTTATTACAGACTGACAGACAGACAAAACGATAGATAGATAGATAGATAGATAGATAGATAGATAGATAGATAGATAGATAGATAGATAGATAGATAGATACAGATAGATAGATAGATAGATAGATAGATAGATAGATAGATAGATAGATAGATAGATAGATAGACAGCTAGATGGATATACACATAGAAAGATGGATAGATAGATAGATAGATAGATAGACAGACAGACAGAAAGACAGACAGACAGACAGACAGACAGATAGATATATAGATAGATAGATAGATAGATAGATAGACAGACAGACAGACAGACAGACAGACAGACAGACAGACAGACCGACAAGCAGATAGATAGATAGATAGATAGATAGATAGATAGATAGACAGATAGATAGATAGATAGATAGATAGATAGTAAGGGCCATTTTCTGAAACACAACGAATAAAATTAACAATATTTAGCACAAAAAGAGTCAGGATAGGCGAGAAAAATGATGTCAAATTGAAGCTCTTTTAAAAATTTGGCACCAGATGAGCAGCCCGAAAACCACGACAGCTCACATCACACTGATTTATTCAAGAGTGGAACATATAAGAACTCTCACAGCCTCACGGCACGGGTAAGTTGATGCTCATATCTTGCAACAGCTGCAAAATTCCAAAATTCTGTAAAGCAAGCGCGATAAAATAAATTAATGAGTCTAGCGATTGCAATTGCACCAAACAGTAGATGTCACCCGTGAGAAGGGGCATAAGTGTTGGCACATGTTGTTTGCATCAATCACTCATCTCCCCTCCTACATAAATTCGTAGCACCCATAAGTGCTCTTGAACTCACTTTATATTTGTAATAATTTTGGCCTTGCATGTCACAGAAGAGCAAAATTACAATTTTTCATATTTCGTCAGAATTTAATTCCTGTCTCAATTATAAACCAATTCTCGTTTGCCACTTACATCGTTGGGCCTAAAACCTGAACAATTGGGTGGAGGGTGAGAGGGGGTGCAAATAATTTATCATCGTGTCTCCGAGATTTTTCACATCTCGAGGTGACATTTAGCATCAAAATGACTGTTAAGAAACTCCTTCCTCCACATCTCAATTTTTTACTACATTATTTTGCCTATTTTTTTTTTACTCCAGAAAAGCATGGCGTAAGGAAGAACGATATAATCATTATTTATGTGTCACATTTCTGTTCTGCATTCAATCTTCCTTATCAAGAGAATTTAATTACGGCAGTCATTCTAACCGCTTCAGGACCGACATTTCTGCTCATTGCATTCATGCTGAGAATTTTGGAAATGAGTCTCTTCATCCAACTCCCACCTTCCCCCCTCTTTCCACATGTAAACCGTTCTGTATTTTGCAACTTTAAGGTCGTGACTGTGAAGGACATGTTTGTGGTCTCAATGTTATTGTTCCTCATTCTTCCATTTCTATTTCTTCTTTCTCTCTCTGTCCCTGTCTCTCTGTTTCTCTCTCCGTCTTCCCCTCCCCCCCCCCCCACTCTCTCTCTCTCTGTATCTTTCTCACTGCCTCTGCCTGCGTCTCTCTCTCTCTCTCTCTGTGAATCTTTCCCTGTTTTTGTCTCTCTCTGTCTCTTTCTCTGTCTCTATCTCTGCCTCTCTCTGTCACTGCCTCTGTCTCTCTATCTCAGTCTCGTGTCCCTTTCTCTGTCTCTCTCTCTCTTGATCTCTTTTGTCTCTCTGCCTGCCTGTCTGTTTGTCTGTCGCTGTCTGTCCACCTCTCTCTCTCCCCTCTCCCTCTCTTTCGGTCAATTCTTCCGGTATTTTCTTCTCCCCCATCACCCCCCCCCCCCAAACATACAACCAGACTTTCCATCACCCAGTCCCGTCAACAGCTGGAGAAGCTTCACGTTAAATAAAGTGATGGACGACACGAAATGCCGTGATTTATCGAAAGCTGAGCACTTCCTTTCATTATTCCCAGGACAAAAAATGATTCTCTTTAATTGACACAGGGAGCCATGGGCACAAATAATATCGCAGACAGCCTCCCCAAATGGCAAATAGAAAACACCGAAATAAGAAAAATACGAAAAAAAAAAAAAAGCAGGGGCGGAGATGGGTGGGTGAGAGGGGGGTGAAGATGAATCCAAAAATGGGAAGCGGAAAGAAAAGAGAGAATCAATCCGTGGAGCGTTCTTCACAGTTTCACTGGTATCTCTTTCCCTGAAGGATGGAATGAGCGATGGCCCCTTGAACTGCTCGCCTAGACCGGGATCAATCACACACAGGAATATTTCAATCTCATAGCTGCACTGGACAATTTGTGAGCTTTTTCCACCAAAACACTTGTGTCTGGCTGTCCGTGTGCGTGCGTGCGTGCGTGCGTGTGTGTGCGTGTGTTAAATAGTTTTGAAAACTTGCTATCCAGGCCTGGACGTGGCCATATTTTCACGATCAGGAAAGTGACCATCCCCATTTTTAGTAGGATTTAAAATCAGCCCAAGGAAGTTTACAAAGTTGTGTTACTGAAAACCTAACCCTAACCCTAGCTCTTGGAAAAAAAACAAAAAACAAATCAGTGTCAGTATGACTCCCATCTGCCGCCATCATGACAAAGAAATGGTAAGGGATGTAACATCTGCAGGAAATGGTCGGCCTGGTTGGTGTGCCGAAATAATTATGGAGATAGATGAATGCCTACCCTCACCAATGAGTTACAATCACTTTGAAATACCAAAAAAATAATTCTGTTTACTTCATATTCTGGTTGATTCTCCTTGTGTAATCTTTACGAGATTATGACTGTTACACCAGTTCTTTCTGCGGGGTAGCCCCGTTATTTTCCTTAATTTGGCCGTGATTAGATTTTAAAGAATGACAAAGACCAACAAGCCAATGCCGACCGTACCAGCCACATTTCGTGGTCTAAAAATGGGTTCCAGAGTCAGTCATCAACACCAACATAATTATGACTGAATTATACAATCGATATAAATATTGAACAAAGCAGAGCGTGACTTGTCAGTGTATATCTCTTGTCTTTGAATACCTCGAACCAGTAGCTACTGGACACCTATCGACGAGCAATGACACCGTATTTCCCTGTCGTCTTGGCAACATAATAAAGAAAAGGTCAACTTTTACGTACATCATGAGCGCTGAAGACATAAAAGCTTCCTGAGTTTTTCCTTCCTTTGATGCAAGGTTATTGACAGAAATAAGCATTGACTTCGGTAAAGGATATTATTGAGCATAAGTATTTAAGCCTTTGCAAATCGAGTGCCTCATGGTAAACTACCGTAACTCACTGTTTAAACAAAGAAATTGAGATATATCTGGCACGGTAACTGAGTAGCCCTTGGCAGCTCCAAGGCTATGTAAGTCAGAGACAAGTTCTGAAAAACTAAGAGATTTTAACAAAGATTTTTAAAAGATACCTTAACTATACTGAGTCAGACAAAGACGGTTGTTCAGTTGTTTCCTACTCCTGAGAAATGTGTAGAAACCGAGTTACCATCTCAGTTTACCTCGCCGCCCTCGAAATGTAGGATTTCAAAGCTCAATGCGTTTAAACCTGAAAGGTCGTTTCTATAATTTAGTGTATAATATATACTGTTGTACGTCGCCATCTAGATCCCCATATTAGACAAACAATTATGGAGAGCAGAACATGGTGCCAGTGACTCATCTAATGACAACCATAAACTTGGTGTTTGTGCATGGACTAACAAAGGGGAAAAACTGCGGCACTGACCTTTCTCTCTAGAGTTAGGGTTTCTGTATTGTGCTGGAAATTGAAGAAAACAATGGGTTATTATCGGCACACATGCTTGCCGCTCTCTCTACAGCAAACTCAAGAGTATATAATTGTTAGAGCACAGATTAGAACATGCTGCACGATCGCCTCAAGCGGCCTTTGGATTCAGCATGCACGAAACCGCGACAGTCGCCATAAACTTAGTGTAATTTTGTCACAGTTGGACATCGAGAGCACGAAAGCGCGATCACACAAGCTCACAATTAGGACAAATATTAACAGAGCAATCTGGGAATAAATTTTGCAACATGCACCAACTGAAACCATTGCAAATCTTCATGTCATCAGATTTAGTTCTTTCTCTCTCTCTCTCTCTCTTTCACTGTCTGTGTGTGTGTGTGTCCGTCACTCTCTCTCTTTCTCTCTCTCTCTCTCCTGACTGTTTTGTTTTTGTTTTGTTGTTGTTTTTTCCAGGTCTACGTTTCATTATTCAATTTCCTTCCACCTTCCCAGTATGGCGACAACATCCGTGTGTTCAACTATAATATATAATTATGTTTTCATCACTTTTATTCACCATGTCTCAAGTTTCCTCCGCTCTTGTTTATGTAGACCCTTTGCCAGGCCCACTGTCCTTCAAACGTATGTACACACGTATGTTTCTTCCTTTATTCTCACCCCTCTTCATCCCCCAATCCCCTACCTCCAGTGTGAACAATAGGACCACATGCCACGGTAATATGACCAACCCGAGATTCTCACTACCCACAACCCGTACAGATTTGGACCTTGTTGGATGTTGACCTATTGTTGCTGTTTGCCAAAGGGCCCAATAACAGTTCAAGCTTCAGGGTCCCAAAAATGTAGGTCCGCCCACTGTTCAAAGTACGAGTATGATGGGAGGATACTAACTTGGTGATAATTATGTTAGGAGATGTCTGTGTCGAATCATATCTTTCAGTTGTAGCGCATATGATACTGGACACACTTTTGCAGCAACGACTTTGTGCCACAATTATTTCACAGTCAAGTTACTATTATAATTCTCTCTGTCGGCATCTCTTAACTTGTGATGTTGTAATTGGATCTGGCAAAATCAGGGTGAAGGTGAAAGACCAAATTCCTGAGACCCTGGGGGGGGGGGGGGTAATTTTTCTATGGAAATTGACAGTTAAGTCATTTTTCTACATTCAGTTTTGCTTGAAATCGTCTTAGAAATAGTTTACTTTTGATTCTTTTTTTTTTAATAGAGGTATAAAAATTTCATTTTCTGCTCGATTTTGTCAGATCCACTCACACAGATTTACATGTATAATGTTAATAGCTAATCTGACAAAACCCTCCCAGACGTCTTCTACATTCTTTTCTACACAAAATATATCAAACAGTTCCTAGACACTTCTGATTCTGCGGTGCAAAAAGTAGATCTTTAACACAGTGTCTAGAAACATCTAATTTCTTTGGGTTCAAACAAATTCTCAGTTTTTAATAACAGCTGCCACAACATTTAAATACTCGGAAAAAGTTTTCTCCATACCAATAAATCGAGAGTCTGTGTTGTGTCGATCATTGCAGTTGCCAGCATTGTGGCTCGTCTTTACTGAGTTAGCGCGACATGAAACCCATGCCAAAAGCTGTGGCGTTCGCCTGACTACTCACTGAGACATAAGCACATTAGAATGGGACCAGAACGCATCAACCTCACCCACCAAATACCACTCAAACCTTTGACAAAAACATGCACTCTGGTTATACGAGTTAAAAGCTTAAGACAGTTTTCAGTTGAAGTACCGAGCATGAAGTGGCGGCGACACGCGTCACCATCATTTCCCGTGAGTCAGTAACAATACACGTCACACGGATTCTTTGATTACGCTCATTAGATTCTCATTTATAAATATTCATTTTTTTTTCTTTCATGCACCACCGTGAACAGACATGTTCCACTAATATCGTTAGACAATATTCCCTCTGTTTCACTGCCATTTGCTTCATATTTCTTGGATATTTTATTTTGGGGTTTCACTCTATGCTGACAATTCGACGACTCTCTCCTTGTAGAGAAATCAATAGCACTAGAAGTCGCATAATTATAATCAACAGGCCCGTCATCAAATACAATAATCAATTCGGTGTTATGGAAATTGATTTGTTTTTGAGATTGCCAGAAATCAAAGATAACCTTTTCATATAAAGATCACGTACGGCCGGAGGAGGACGACATGGGCCGTTGTGTGATTTAAAAATGTGCACGGGAAATCTGCAATTACCATTGATTTCAAGGCTGAATAGTCACGTGACATCAGACCCAGCTTGGATGACGACCAAACATAATTATCGCAGCGGCTGAATTCATAAAGTAAATAAAGAAATTCTAACCTGGAGGTTTACAGAAAAAAAGAACAGGCAACAATAAGACACAAACCTAAATGTATGGAAATTTGGTCCAGTTCAAACAGAATACAATTTGAAATACAAAACCTGACGGAAAATAAGATACAAAAAAACAACAACAACAACAACAACACAATAAACATTATGATCTCTTCATTTGTGTGCAATTTAGGCTTTTTGGCTCCTGCAACAATTTGTCCAATATTATGACGCACGAAGGACATGCAAGCACGTTATGATTTATTGCAGCAATTTATTCGACACAGCAGCAATTTGGGAAGTATTTCCTTTTTTTGGGGAAGGGGGGGGGGGGTCTATTTTTGTGTTTGACCACCTCAGTGGGGTTTTCAGCAAGACAACTAGAAGGTTCTAGACAAAATGGGTGTGTGCTTGTGTAGCCACGGCGAGCACTGGCTGATCTTTCATGGCGTTTTTGGACTGTGTGCCCTGGTACCACAGATGAGAAAGTTGGAGAATGAAATTAGTGAATGCCCCCGGGACGTCGGCAATTCTTGTATTGTTCTTTTTGGTCTCCATGTTGGCCTCGGGTAAGGGAAGAAGGTTGGAAAAGTGGCGGGGGGGGGGGTGTTGGTGAGTTGAGGGGCTGTTGGTCTCGTTCATCAAAGAGTAGGAGGTAACGAAATGAAAATGAAAGTAGATGAAGTCTAGTAAACTTCACTAACTGTGAATTTGACACTTTATACAGTTGTGGATCTGTAATAACACTTTGTGTTAAGCCTGATATGGCACCGTAACCAGCCCACCTTAGCTCATTCCTACTACCCCAATGGCAGAAAAGTGTGGGCGTGGGAAGTGTACGCAGTGTGTGAAAGTTGCAGAGGTGTGCGCGTGGGGCATTTCGTTTAGTGATATACGTGTATTTTGAATGTCATGTACTTACGTCATTCTGTCGTAGTCGTAAATACAAGATAATAATGATAATAGAAGTTAATGCTGCTTTTATGATTTCTTATGTACACTATAAAAGCGCTTCAGCAAAGTCATGCACATGACAAATGCTGTAAACAGCTGAGTTAAATACACACATAGGAATGGGAAGAACATCAGAAAAAAGAAGAAAGATACTAATGTTAGAGATATAAGTCTAATTGTTTTCCAAATATTTATGGGCGAGACCATAAATAACTTGTTTGGGGTTACTCACATTTATTTCTCTCACAAAGATAAATGGGATACGCCCCATATCGGTGTGAGTGAGTGTACAGTGTGACTCACTGACCCACAGAAGGCTTCTCAGTTCTAACCAAACACCTCAAGACGGGCCTGGCACTGGTCTACGTTCATTGGAGAAGGTAACAAATGCCATCCTTCATAATCAGCATTCAGTTCTACTTTGGGGGGAGGGAGGGGGGGGGGGGGCGAGCAAATTTCCCAGCAAGGAGTGGTGTTGAGACCAAAAAAAAAACACACCTACATAGTGGACCGATGTCCTCGCAAACATATACTGAATAGGCTTGCGCCCACGCACAGATAAAAATAAGCAATTTTGTTCCATGGACTTCACCTTTATGCAATGTTTTATCAAGTAATAATGAGTTCAAGAATGAAGCGAGATGTGTGCAGCTCTACTAAAGTATAAAAATGTGGCAAGAAGAAAAAGTTTGTGTGTAGGAAACCCTCGCGTACAAAATGTTACAGAAATGATCGAATAAACACAAAGGAAAAGGAAAACGTTTCCTGGAACTCGCATTAGATAGTGTTCTCATGTTTGTGAATTTTACAACTTGTTTTTTCAATGTTTTGTTTGTTTGTTCACACTGTTCCATTTCCTTGCCCGAAGAAGGTCCTTTTGGCCGACAACGTATTTCTCTTTTCTTTACCTTATGTTTTATTGTATCTCGACGGTATTATTTCGTATGCGACATACGGCTTTTTCTTTTTGCCATCAAGCCTTATTGCCATGCCACATATTTTCTGAGGGTTTTTCAAAAAAAAATATTATTATGCGCAGCTGTGCAGGGTTATGTACTCTTAAGTGATATCTCCATATTACATATTTCGGCCTTTTAATGCCAGTCTGAGTAAGGATCTTATTACGTTGTCAAGTAGAAGCCAATCAATTTGCCAGGTCATCTTTACGTTCACTTGAGAAATCAACATTGCCAGGTTTCTTGTACCCTTGCAGGTATTCTCGATATGGCTGGTTGGCGTTTTTGGAAGGTTTGGGGATTGGGCGTTGAGGCTTGAGGGTGAAGCGGGATGAGGGAGCGGATCCTGAGTAAATTTGTGAACACTGAACACAGACAGACAGACAGACATAGATAGATAGATAGATAGATAGATAGATAGCTAGATAGCTAGATAGATAGATAGATAGATAGATAGATAGATAGATAGATAGATAGATAGATAGATAGATAGATAGATAGATAGATCGATAGAGATGAGATGTAAAGGATAGAAGCAAGCAGATATCAGATATTGCAATAACAAGGTAGTGCTAGATCTCCTCTTCCAATTCCTAAGAAGTGATTGTTCTTGCCATCCTAACAATCTCAAACCATTTACCCACCGAACAATGATATCTGCTCTCCATGTCCATGATTTGGGTGATTTGGGTGGTTCGGGTGCACCCCCCAACCCAAACACGCATGCACACACACTCAAACACAGATATACGGACATCCCGAAAACATCTCGAGTCAACTGACAAGGGACATTTATCGTTTACACATTCAAGCATTATCATTGCCTATTCTTTCCTGAGGCACTGGCATTGTCGAAAGCCTAACAAAACCAATAAATCAAAACTACGCTGCGCTGAAAGTTAACAAATTCACTGCATTGTACAGTGCAAAATGCCAAAGACACAAACAATTGACACAAGAAATCGCATATAAACTGCACAATTCCATCAGCTTTGTTGACATTCTCCCCGAAAATTGAATTCCATAACACAAAACTCCATTTTAATCACTCAACAGTTCTACATAGTTGAAAGAATGGTTTGCACACACAGTGTGAAAGCATCGCGGTATCACCGCTTTTACTTTACAATATCGAGTTACGTCACTCACATATCGGTGAATCTGACAAAAGCGGGCTAAGGGTGAAATTTGTATAACCTCTTTGAAAAATCACAATAAAATATTTCCAAGACGATTTCAAGCAAAATATTATTTATGTTAACTGAAAACAGAAAAATTGCCAATCTTTTCATTTTATAAGCAAATTTCAGTTCCATAGAAAAAATTGCTCCCTTTTACGGAGGATTTTTCTCAGGAATTTGGTCTTTCCCCTGTCGTCAGATCCACTCACATATTATAATGACTTCTATTGCAGGCTTCACATGTATACAGTACTTTGTTTGGTTTTGGTCGTCATTTCTCACATACGCGCCCGCGCAAATGCACGGATGTAAAAAAACGGAAACACACCATAGATACATCTGATCATCACCCAGCACTATTCTACACCTATGCAAGCCACATCACCCCACTACTCACGCACATGCGGTCTTGGGGTGACGGTACATGTTGCTCACGTTCAAATCGTTGGTACAGCTTTATAGGTATCATAACCATGTGTGCGCACGTGCCTATATATATATGTGTGTGTGTGTACGTGTGCCCGTGTGGATCTGAATGTATGCGGCGTGCGTTTACTTGTGTTTGAGAAAAGACCCACTCCAAAAGTTCTTTCATTTCGAGAAAGAAACAGTCAGCCGATATCCAGCAATCGAAAAAAAACATTTGCAGAGAAATCCAAAAACACACTAATCAAACATTAGTTCGAGTAAACACATGTCCGATGACGCACATGAGAGAGCTCAGAAACAGAAAAGCGTGCTAACAATCTTGATGCTTGTAACAAACTCTGGCATATAATTGTCTCAATATTCTCTGTGTGATATTAGTCAGACTTGAATCCCAGTCGCAGTGGAGGGCAAACTTTACTTAAATGTCTTAAAATGTTTTCTGTGAATACCAGATTTTTTTAATGGCTCATTATCTGTTGTTTTTTTTTTATCTGAGGAATCCGAGATTACACTTAAGCTTAGTTGGAAAGTTTGATTTGTCTCATTTCAGCCTTTGTACGGATCACTTCTCCCACCCTCCCTCCCCCTCCTCCCTCCTCCCGGTGTGAAAATTAAAACTAAAAAACCGTACAAACCATCCTTGAAACTCAGTATATTTTCGCCATAGATGTAGTACAATAACATCTGTGGTTTTCGCCATTGATGTAGTACAATAACATCTGTGGTTTTCGCCATAGATGTAGTACAATAACATCTGTGGTTTTCGCCATTGATGTAGTACAATAACATCTGTGGTTTTCGCCATAGATGTAGTACAATAACATCTGTGGTTTTCGCCATAGATGTAGTACAATAACATCTGTGGTTTTCGCCATTGATGTAGTACAATAACATCTGTGGTTTTCGCCATAGATGTAGTACAATAACATCTGTGGTTTTCGCCATAGATGTAGTACAATAACATCTGTGGTTTTCGCCATAGATGTAGTACAATAACATCTGTGGTTTTCGCCATAGATGTAGTACAATAACATCTGTGGTTTTCGCCATTGCTACCCCAGGTTTGAAAAAAAACAACAAAACAACTTATCACAGACGAGCAATGCGGAAGAAGAATTGAAAAAAAAAAAAATCATAAACGGGGTCGGAGGAAATAAATGGCGCGAAGACAGAGAAAACGATACAGCAGACAGACAGACAGACACGAGTGTGGAAAGCGAGATGCTAAAAGGGCTAGCAAGGAAACAGACTTTAAAAAAAAAAAATTAAGACAGGAAACGGACATGATTTTGTTACATGTATAGCAAAGAATCAGCAACAGAAACAATGGCTGGGAATATGACAACAAAAGCACCAAACAAAAATGATGGAGGAGTTCTGGTTTCTTGCAAAAACATAAAAACATTTTTTTTTTCAAAAAGATCTTTTCTCCGGGCAGCCCGAGGCGGTTGGTTTTCCTGGCACTGATATCGATACCTTTGTTTGAGCCGGCAGCTCTGAGACGTGAGCAGTAGCCTGCTTGTGCCGGCCGGGTGGACCAGCTCACAGAACTTCTCTCTCTCTCTCCCTCTTTCTCCAACTTTCATACACGTGCCTCACCTTCAATTTGTTCAAGCCGCTGAGCATTTCTCTGCCAGCCTGCAGATTTTGTACAAACGCAGTACAGCCACGAGGAGCTACTCCCGTCATAGCTTTGTTATGGCTATTCAAAGCTCTCTAGCGGCATGGGAATTATTCACGCAAGACAATTATTTCCCCGATCATTAAGGCAACTTTATCCTCGCACGGATCTATTTCCTCGTCTCTCTTTTGTATTAGAACAATGTTTGTTAATGAACTCCCCATTATGTTACACATTTATTCTTGAAGTTATATGGACTCAAACTCAGATTGTATAAACCTGACGGGAAACATTTTCCTTGATCAGAGTGACAAATTCACGACATTGTAAGCAAACAGCTTACTATATACTCATGGCCAAGTGGTGATACTCCCCAGCCCCCCCCTCCCTCCCCCCCCCCGCACACACGCACACAAACACACTCCAACTTCCGACCTAAAGAGCCATTGGTTTGTTGATGCTCGGCTTTAGCGTGAGACTGGATAATTTCAACACAAAAGTACATATTACTCAGTGTTGTTGCAAAATAAACTGGAGCAGCCTACACAGAAACTGTTTCCTCACACAACAGCTGAGCTGAGCGCGTATCGGGTTGGTTTGCGCATGTCTGAACAAGGGTATGCAACATACCCAGAGATATCTCTGAGTCTGAGCATACCTGATGCCAACCGACTGAGCTGAAATAAAGCAGGTGGGCTGGGATAAAAATTGTTTCTTATGTTATCTTTATGAACGTTCCAATAAAATATAACTAATCTTCTATTGGAAAAACATGAAGAACGGAAGGAATATTAATTTTTTTACCTCTTATATTAATGAGGCAAAGAATATGCAAAGTTTACCACAGCTACATATGGGTAGGACCACCAAATTATACTGTGGTTTCAATAATAAGCCTGTCATTTACGCTTGTAACAGAATATAATTTACGTGACATCTCTCCAGCTGTACTAGGCCGTGCCATGCCAATCATGATGACATCTAACGAGTGCTATGTATGGAATGTTCACGGGAACTCACGGACTGAAATGTGTACAGCTCCACACTGATAACAAGACAAGTGAGAAAAATGCCAACACTCGCTGAGTCATTGAGAATTACAAGAACATTCACAAGGATTACAATGGTAATCGATCAACCTTGGAAATATCAGTCTGAATCCATGAGTAGCCACATAGCCCCCAAAAGTTAAGACTTCCCATCTGATGAGATCTAACCAGGTTAACGCCTCTACCCCCACTGTCTCCGGACAGCCAATACCCCTCTCTATAAACTCGTTCCTTTGAAACACAGGTACACCAACATAACTCCTGTCCATCCGAAGACCATAAATTTGCATGGGAGGATTACCCACAAAACGTAATACACATTATTCTTCACGAGTTCCATGTATAACAATACAATAACCTTCCAGTAACAAAACATACGATCTGAGACTTGCGCTCTGTGTCTTGCTGACTCTACCCCCAGCTCCCAGCCCCCATTGCCCACCCTCAAAAACTCCCCATCTCCGCCCGTGTCTTCTCCTTGAAAGTCATTTACCTGTACAGGCTGCCAACTTTCACCTATCCTCAACCTGTATGGTCTCCTCTTGCCCACGGTAAAGAGTATCATATCACGTTCACGATCTCAGTGTGACAGTTATTTGAAAGTTACAAAATCTGCCTATTAGCACCCGCTAGCTCGGAAACCGCCACTGCCCATATTTCTAGGCTTAGATACTAATAGCAAGGCTTAAAGAACTTACAACCAATGGGTGCGTTTTCTTCAACAAACCAGTTCTATAGGCCAATAAGGGCAGGGCCAGGAGCTGACAAGGGGTATTTATCGTTTGCACATTCAAGCATTAATCATTGCCTATTCTTTCCTGATGCAATGGCATCATTGTCAAGAGTCTAACAAAGACCAATAAATCAAAATCACACTGCATTGAAAGTTAACAAACTCACTGCAATGTTCAGTGCAGAATGCCAAAGACACAAACACTTGATACAAGAAATCGCAATTAAACTGTGCAACTCCATCAACCTCACACACAGATCTCGGCGGATATCAAATATGAGCCACGTATCAAGAGCGTAAGTTTCTGTTACAGTACTGTTTCATCTTTAATTTGAAAAGAAACGAAGAACAAAAGAATTGTCATGTATAATAGAGCCTACTAAATCTTTACTACAATATCATATCAGAAGGACTCAAAGAAAAAAACACCCAAAGTTACCGTAAGACTTCCGAATGTTACACTGCAATAATCACAAGGTTTGGGAACTGAACAAACATGGTGCTTTATTTCCAGCTTGGTTTTGATTGAATAGCTGCGAGCAACAAATTCCCAGCCTCACAAATGAACTCCAAGAATGCACATAAGTCAAAACTTTTCACACACAATGCTGACTCACCCCTGCCGAGATCTTCTCGCGTGGTTAAATTCCTTTAGAATGTTCTGGAAAGAAAAAAAAAGGAAGAAAGTACCAACAATCGAAGACAACTTTTCCACAGAAAATCCAGCAAGTTAAATCAAACAGTAAACGTCAGTGCAACCACGGATGGATCGAACAAAAAGTAAAAGGTCTCAGAAATACCGTAGAGAAAAGGTCAAACAGAGCCCGTTGATGAAAAGATGATTCTCCCAAACTTGGCAGAAGTTTTGTAGTTGCGACAAGTAAGTTGGATGATACGTACGTTATATTATTCTCCTTAGATCGGCGATCGGGCCTGTAGCGCGCGAGCCGGCTTCCCCTACCAAATGCCGGTAAGAGTGACGGGAACGTGAGCGCTAGGCAGCTCGCCGTCTCTGACCTGGCCCTGCCAGCCAACCATTCGCTGAGCTGAGCACAACAGGGTGAAGTGTGGAACGGGACGGAGGGAGGGGTGAGGCACGGATGATTATGAAGAATGCGGAGTGAGTAACAGTTAGCGAAAAACAGCAGAACTTTGGGAGGGAAAAAGTGAAATGAAGGTCAGGCGAGATTTTATCGTCAGAAACTTCAGTTTAAAACAAAAACGCGCAGAAAATGTATTGATGTTTAAGATGGTATTCTGTTGAGCACGGAGCGATATTCCCAGCAGGAAAATGATTTAAACCAATAGTTAGTTTATTACGAGAGCACTTTAAGACGAACTCAGCATAACTATTTTAGCCGTGAACGATGGGTGGTAGAGACGTATCCTTTTTGAATTGACCGATTCCTTGAGATCACAAATTATTTCACTGCAAAACTTACCAATACTCACAGTTCCCTCTGGTACAGTTAGATATGTAATCGGACATAGAGAGCGTGGGATGTATGGGTAGAGAAACTGGAGGGGGCAGGGGAGGTGGCATCCAGCTTGTAAAACCATTCCAAAGTCTGGAATCACCAAACTGGAGAAGTAGGTCATGAGAATATTATGACTTCCTTGGTACAGTCTGTCGGTCAATGGGCAAACCGTTCAGTGCCAGCATGCGTATTTAAACACGTTTAAATCTTATACACTTGTTTCCACGTATACACATACACATATGCATTCGCACGACCAATAATCGTAACAATAAAATAAAATAGATTCACTGATGTAATGGTCCTGTCTTAACTTGTCCTCAAATTCCTACCACTGGGCAAGCTTTTAAATCCTGAAGGAAAGTTCGGCGACGTAATATAGTAAACCTGGTAAAAATCTGGAGACTTCGGGTGGAACATATTCAACAATTGGGTCACCGTTTTGTGGTTCTGCCATAGGTACATAGACTGTATAATTACGCATACAATATTTTACCCAGAAGTTGTAATGTAAAATGTTGTACCAAAGCGAAAATGATTACACGGCAAGCGAATTCAAAATTAAATGGCTAATAGTACCAAGATCTATGTAACGATCGTTAAGTTCTGTATT